>PVJX010003066.1:0-115154 GCA_004027295.1 Dolichotis patagonum
TTTTACCCTATTGATATAATTGCATGTATATTTGAGTGGGTAAGATGGATGACCATATTGTTGTTTTTGTCAGATTGTGGAGCAGAACTGTTAACAGTCTCACTGTTTGAATGTCTACTTTACATGTTTTAACTTTGTAATTTGAACAACTATTTCCAAGAAGTCAGTATGTAATTAGTCAAGTAATAATTTCTTAGGTGTTATTGTTGTTGTACTTTTCCTTTTTTCCTTGGAATACTGTATGGTTGCTACCCTTTATTCTGTTTTATTTTGTTTTTTCCTCTTTAAATAAAATTATGAAAAAAAAAATAATTCCCGTACTAGGGGAGCGGCAGGAGGAGAGCCCATCTGAACTACAAAAGCAAGACATCTCAAACCAACCTAATGTGTATTAGATAACTCAAACCAGAATTCTTTATGAAATTGCTTCATTTATACTTTTAGAATTTCTAGGTTAAGGTTAGTGCAATTGTATTGCACAAAAAGAACACATTAGCCCTTCTTGGAGAAGTATATAAAATCACTACTTCAGCCAGGCATGGTAGCGCACTCCTGTAATCTCAGCACTCACGAGATTGAGGTAGGAGGATCATTGCAAGTTCGAGACCAGTCTGGGCTACAAAATGAGCCCAAGGCCAGCCTGAACTGCATATAGAGACCCTGTCTCAGAAAGACAAACACATGTAAATAAATAAATAAATAAATCACCATTTCTTTAGAGGCCCGGGAGTTACACTGAGATTTGCCTAGGTAACATTCTAATCAGGAAGAGGCAGGGGAGAGAAACTCCTCTTGGTAGTTGAAAGAAAAAAGACAAGGGCTGTTAACAAGGGCTGTTACCCCAGGTATAGCTAGCTATGTCCCTGGAAATACCTTAGTGAGATATAAACTGGTAAACATAAAAGTACATTAAAAATTCATTTTCACAAAACAAATATGACTCTATAAAACACATTTGTAATCAAGATAAAAAGCAAAGGAATTTAACCCAGTATTCTTCCTTTGAGATAACATTTAAACACTTGATTCAGGTACACTGTCAGTACATCAACCAACAATACAGATGAATGGGTGGGTGTTATGATTTATATCTAAAATGTTCCCCAAAGCCTCATGCACTCATAGATGGGGGTTTGGGGAGGTGACTGGATCATGGCTGTGTGACACTGGATTAGTTGGCTAATAGGTTTATACCTGGGTGTGAGGTTGGGAGCTGAAGCCTGGTAGGAAGAGGTGGGTTACTGTGGGCCTGGATAGATATAGATATATTATATATCCCTCCTGTTCTTTCTCCTCCTCCCTTGATCTCTTGCTGCTTCCTGCCTGTCATACCATGAGATCTTTCTCCTCTGCTGTGCTACTCCGCTGTGCCATCATGCCCTGGAGCCAGTCAACTGTGGACTAAAACCTTTATAAACTATGAACCAAATAAGCCTTTTCTCCATTAACTTACAGGTGTTGGATATTGTATCTTAGTGATAAGAAGGCAACTAAAGACAGTGGTAGTAGTGATCTGATTGCATGTTTACTATATGCTTTTTGATTAATTTTAGTTTACTTATATCCTTTTTAAGTAGATACAATGCCACTTATTCTCACTGTCTCCATTTTTATGGACTACTAAAAGGGGAAAAAAGGACTGTAAGGTGTTTTTTTGTTTTTTGAGGTTTTTTAGCAGTGAATAGAAAAAAAAATGGGACTTAATGAATATGGGAGGTTTAAATGGAAGTGATAAAATTCATAGTCACTATCAAATCTTGTTAAGACTCTCCTTATCGTTTCCCCAACATACCTATTTATCAAATAAAATTAAGGTCTGTAGTCCACTAATATTAATGGGGGAGAGGCAGTTCAACTCAATATATCCCTTCATTAAAAAAAAAAAACTATAGGTCAAATAGCAAGTTTGGGTTCCAATTATTTAAAGTATAATAAGGATAATCATACATATACACATATACAACCTTGAGCATGATGAAAGTAGAGCTTACCCCTCTGGAAAGCTTACTTCTCTTTAAATTAAAGTTGTTATAAGTTTTTGCTTATCATTTTTTCCAGGTAAAAATAAAGTTACTCAAACAAATATTAGGAATAGCAACCCTAGAAAACAAAGGTTGAATATCTCTTATGTGAAATGCTTGGGACCAGAAGTGCTTCACATTTCAAAGTTTTTTTTTTTTTTTTTAATTTTAGAATATTACTATAGACATTTTGGCAAAAAGTTTCGGATTTCAGAGCATTTTAAATTTTGGATTTTCAAATTATGGACATTCCGCTTATGTTACTACTGCTCAAAGTTGTAAGAAACCTTAAGTGATCCTCACTCAGCTCTCATCTAATTGAGAAACTCCAATTCCTGAGCCTCTCAGGTTCACTTAATTTAGTATGTGTATCCCTGCTTAGCAGTGGCAAAGAGCTTCCTAACAAAAAGATAAGGCTTGCTTAAGGCTTCAACTGAAGCTTCTCTTCAGCAAGTACCAGCTAAGCTGAGAAGCAAAGGTTATTAGCTTAACCAGCTGCTAGCAACACAAGTATGAGATATTGAAGGGGCTTTCAAAACCATCTGTAACATAAGCATGAAAACTACACCATCCTCCAGTATACACAGACTATTGTTTATCTAGATGAACTTTGAACTTTTATACTTGAAATGGACAAAAATGATCATAACATCTTTTTTAGAAGGTTTATAAACTGAGGTAAAGTAATTCAGAATAACCCCCTTTATCATACAGGGCCTGAAAAGAGTTAACAGTAATGTTAACATGAGTTACTAGTAAAACTTAGGCAGAAGAGGTTATAATTCTTTGACTCTTAACTCCAACCCTTGCACAAGGAAGAGTGAAATATGGAACGGGGTGGGGAGCTCCTGGTATTGCTGGAGGCATTTTAATTCCTAAGTGATGTAACAAAGGTTACAGGTGAATCTACGAAAAAGTACTCAACCTAACAGCAAAAAATCCGCATCTTTCTGCCATGATTAGGGGCAGGAGATACTTTTTAAATTGAAGAATTGTATTTGCTTTCTTCAGGGCTTTTCTGCCAAAAGCATCCTTCTCTGACTCTACATACTCACTGACAGAACATAGCTACCCATTACTCCAATGACAGTGGTCACTCTGTCATCTTCCATGCTGCAATTAATCCACATACATTCTGATCATTCAGACATGCCAATGCTCTCTCTCTTATCTAGCTGGAATATACTTCTAACTCCTATTTATCTTTTTTATATCAATTCCTTCTGGAAGCTTCCATTGATCAAACTAAGCTCAAGCTGAGTGCTTCACCCAGAATACCCCCACATAGTCCTCCTCCTCAAATCATACCTTAGGATAATAACTATCTTTTGTCTTTGTTTACCATCAGACACAGATGAAATGATGAACTGGCAGTCAATTAGAGACATGTTTAAAAGTCATGGAACTGTGCCATTCTCCTTCCTTGTCATTAGTGAAAATGTAAGACTTTTCAAACAACACCAAATACAGTTTTCTATCCTTATTTTAATCTGGAGTAAGGCTGGAGAGGATAGAGCAAGAGGGTTCACACTTCAATGTTTTAACTCTGGAACATTTAAAAAGAAGACAGCAAGTCTCCTTTAATTTCACAGAAAAGTCTAATCACATACAATTACTCTATCAGCCATCAGAAAAATTAAAATTAAATCAAAATAGCATTTTACAAGACCTGAGTCTTTGTGTAGCTCATGCCTATAAACTCAGCACTATGGGATGCCAAAGCTGGTTGCAAGTTCAAGCCCACCCTGGGCAATTTAGCAATTTAATGAGACTATATCTCAAAATAAACAAAAAGGGCTGGAGATGTAGCTCAATACAAAGACCATAGGTTCAATCCCCAGTGAAAACGCACATACACACACGCACATGCACACCTGCATCAGAATGGACATCTGAAGCCTCCTCCCCAGGAAGGAACAGAGCATCATCTTCACCTCCAGGTACAAAAGGGAAATGTGGAGGCTGTCAACAGCACAGTAGTAGGGGCCTTGAGTTAAAGCATGGAGTGTAGAATTTCAGAAAAGTGGTGACCTCGAAGCTAATGATAAACTAGAGAAGACTTCAGGAAAGAATAAAGACTTTAAGGAGATCTTGAGAAAATTTTTGGAAAACCTATTAAAGAATCAAGCCATGTCTTTTTGAAAGTAGGACTAAATATCTTCGTCTGGACTGGGTAACAAAGCAATGTTGTGCAATACACATTTGATGAGTAATATGAGAAGCAATTTTACTCTGACTATTGTGCCTCTGCCACAGAAGGAAGACAGACACTGCCTTTAAGCTGAATATTTACAAGTCATTGGGAGCCTCTGGTAAAACTCAATTACTATCTTAATCATAAAATACAATAGTTGTGGCCCTGAAGCAAGGCCAGCAGATTGCTGGTTTCAAACAGGAGCCTAAAGAGAATTCTTTCTGTGGTCTGTTGGCCATTTCAGAACTTTGGAAATGGAATGGTCAATTCATCAGAAAGAAATGGCAGGTGAGTGTGGTAGACTTTGGGGGGCCTGCAGGGGAGAGACCCTGGTGCCTCGGGACCTGCACCGTGCGGTTGCCTCGGGGTGCCAGGAGAACAAGGAGCTCCTCCCCTCTCTGGGTGGCGGCTGTGAGTGTGGCAGACTTTTGGCGGCCGAAGGAGAGAGACCCTGGCGCGTCAAGACTTACACCATGCGGTTGACTCGGGGTGCCAGGAGAACAAGGAGCTCCTCCCCTCTCTAGGGGGTGGCTGTGAGCCTGCCAGTGCATGAGCTGAGAATCAAACATCTCATGTCGTCCTGTCCCCCGTCCCGTGTCCCCCTCCTTAGCAAGTGGGAGCCAGTGAATTACACATCTTGTGAAACGATTGGCTATGTTATTTAGTATGAGCTCCCCATATGCAAAGATATGGACAACCATTTGGAAGAAAACAAGAGACAATATGACAGATAGTGAAGATCTCTGGTTGTCTAGCTTTGAAATTTATGCTTTCTTATGTTCCGTTCTGTTGTTTTGTTGTGTTTAATTTTACCCCCCTTTTAAAATAAAATTTAAAAAAATAAAAACAAAAAGCAGCAAGAATGATGGAATAAAAAAAAGAATTAAAAAAATTACAATAGTTACCTAGACCACTGTTTCCAAATCTCTTTTAAAGTGAACCTTGGGGCTGGGGATTTAGCCCAGCAGCATAAGTGCCTGCCTTGCAAGCACATGGTTGTGAGTTTGATCCCTGGTACCGATTAAAAAAAAAAAAGATCTATCTCCCTATAAAGGGCTGGATATTTAGCTCAGTGGCTTAAGCGCCTGCCTGGCAAGCACGAGGTCTTGAGTATGATCCCCAGTACCAAGGGGGGAAAAAAAAAATAGAGATCTACTAAAGTGAACCTTATAGCCTTAAATTACCAAAAAAAAAAAAAAAAGTTTCCAGTGTGCCTAATGCTACCTATGTCAAACTTTTTTTTAAATAGATGAAGCATTCTAGCATTACATAAGCATCACTTTTCTACTTTACCTCATAGCTCAGAAAAGAGTGAAACTATTGAACACAGCACTATACTCTGAGACTATCCACATCTAATTTTCTTTCCTAGTCTTCCCCCTTTACTAGTATCACACATGTCTGTGAGCTGAATATAGATGGCCCTCAGGTATTACTGCTGCTTTCTCTTTCCCTTACACTTCCCAGACATTTCCCCCAATAAAACTCATGTACTTTTAAACTCATCTTGGGTTACTTTTAGGAGAATTTAAAATATACACCTTCATTACTAGAGTTTCCACAGCACATTTACACATTGTCTTAAGGAAGAAACCTGAGGGTCTTCCAAAACAACACTTTTACCCCTTTAGATAAATCCTGTATGTGTAGAGGGGTATTGGGGATTAAATCCAGGGCCTTGTACATGATAGGCAAACACTCTATTAGTAAGCAACATCCCCAGCCCCTTTTGTTTTATTTTGAGGTAGGGTCTTGCTGTGCTGCCCAGGCTGGCCTCAAATTTGTAATCTGCCTCAGCCTCCCAAACTTTAGGGACGATAGGGCTAAACTACCACTCCAAGCTTCTGCAATGACATTTTAGACTTATCTGGTGTAATAAAGCCCTCAGAAGCAAATAGGCCAATATGTTCTTATTTACCAGATATCATCAGTAGTTTTGAGACTTCTGCCCTTGGGAGTTACAATGGTATGAGGAAACATAGGTATTAAGGATCAAATCAGTAAGGCGAGATAAGCAAAAAGCCTTACTTTAGACAAGCATGAGAACGACATCAACTAATGCTAGAAACATCTTTTGCATTTTATAAAATATTAAATCAAGCTGTACATTCCTATCTAAGGCCTACTAAGTGATGATAGAATCTGACAAGGAGAAGCTCTAGTTAGGTCAAGCAAAAAACAAGGCAATATTCCCATTCCAAAGTGTGAGTGACGTTCGTATTTAAAAGAAATTCCAGAAAGAGCTAGTATGAGATTCAAAATCAGTTCCTAAGTGCCAGGAAGAGCCACTTTGCAAGCGCTGTGTTATTTCAGTGCCACAATGCCCCAAACTTGGTATCAGCTGAGGTTTTCAGTTAAGGAGTAGGAGAGATTCTGAGGTAAATAAAGGGGACCATGTCAGAAGACAGTCGCACTTGAATTACTTGTCTAAAACCATCTGCGCCACTGTTAACACCTGGGTCATGTGTATTTAAATGACTTCTTATACCTGTGCTTTTCTTCTAGCAGAGCATCCAAAAATAAACTCACCATTATTTTTCAATCAGCATGGTATAAACCATTATTATAAAATAGGACAGAAGAGGAAAAATATTTTAAACCAGAGTTCCACTGAAATTCTCAAAGAAAAAAATAACAAAATCCTTTTTTGGGGAAGCTCTTCCTGCACCCTTTATTTTTGGTTTAATATGTTATGCTCATAAGGACAAAGGAACCAAGTTACTTAGTTTACCAACACATCTAATCTGTGATATACTTTGATTTTTACCAAGCATGACAACACAGCAGTTGAGTAGCTTCTCAAACTACCAGAGAAGCACCACTACCTTGCACAGGCTGGTATTAAGTCAGCACTTCATAAATCAATCCTGCAGGCTTCTGCCTATTTAGATGATCTATCTCTATGCAGAATCGGCAGTCTAACACTGGCTCCCACACGCATTAAAAATCATCACTCTGCTAGCCCAACTCACTGTTCAGACGGGTCTTCTTGAATGCAGTCTTTATTACAACCTCACTGCCGCTTCCTACACTGAAGGAACACCGTGTTAAGCCAGGAAATCTTCTTTCTCGCTTTATTGTAATCAGGGGTGGGGATTGGAGGGTAGGGGGTCTTGCAATGACCCCAATACTGTTAAAAAGCACTGTGCTTTTTTAACAGTAAAGCTTCTGGAAAACCCAAACAAAAGACACGTCACCCGGTGACGTCAGCCTATATACAGTTCTGTGTGGTCGCAGCACATAAGCAAATCCATTCTTGTGCCGTTTCTCGGAAAGGCTTTTCAGTAAATGCACTCATGCTGCTCCAGGAGCTCTTCTCTGCAACAAGCCGCCCATCTGCCATCAACAAGTTAAGACTAACAGAACTAACGGCTGCAGAGAGAAGAGACTGAAGCTTTGATGACCGGCAGCAGTTAGAGGAGGACAAAATTAATAACTTACACTGAAAACCTATTTAGGAGATCAGAGCATCATAAAAAATGAAACCAATGCTTTCCAGAGGAATATCCTATGGAAAAAACAACTCATTCTGACGGATTCAATTTTACTAGGAAAGCTGGCAACACAGAACAGAAAACTGGTCAAAGGCTCCTGCATATTAGAGCCTTTTACAGACTCACTGCGTTGAGTCTGACAACCTCGACTGAATGCAGCCTCCAATGTGCTCAGAAGAATGGGTAAGTCCATGCATTTATATGTTTTATACAGTCAACAAGGAATCACGCTTTAAAAATAAGCCACAGAATTCACATTTTATGAGGGAAATCACTGTCTCATTTTTGGGTTTAGAGGTTTAGGTAAAGGCATATATCGCTGATGACAGGGATATGTTTTATCTTCTTTTTAAATGGTTTGAGTTGTGTTCCAGAGATAACAAGGTTAATTTTTCTGCAGTAAATGAAAAGTTACATTGCAGTGAAATCTTTAGCTATAATGTTATGTTGTGTGTTTTTTTAATAGCCCATATGTTCTGCTGAAAAACATCCTATTTTCTTGTTTTCCTTAAATTATATTCTGCAGGCTTACATTTCAAGTGGCCATTAGGGGCCCCTATGCTGGCAGCAATATATGCAATGAGTATGGTTTTAAAAATGCTGCCTGCCCTGGGTATGGCGTGTCCACCCAAATGCCGCTGCGAGAAGCTGCTATTCTACTGCGACTCTCAGGGCTTCCACTCAGTGCCAAACGCCACAGACAAGGGCTCTCTGGGCCTGTCCCTGAGGCACAATCACATCACAGAGCTTGAAAGAGATCAATTTGCCAGCTTCAGTCAACTTACCTGGCTCCACTTAGATCACAATCAAATTTCAACAGTAAAAGAAGATGCTTTCCAAGGACTATATAAACTTAAGGAATTAATCTTAAGTTCCAACAAAATATTTTACTTGCCAAACACAACTTTTACCCAACTGATTAACCTGCAAAATTTGGACCTGTCTTTTAATCAGCTGTCATCTCTGCATCCAGAACTCTTCTATGGCCTTCGGAAGCTGCAGACCTTGCATTTACGTTCCAACTCCCTGCGGACTATCCCAGTACGCTTGTTCTGGGACTGTCGTAGCCTGGAGTTTCTGGATTTGAGCACAAACCGTTTGCGAAGTTTGGCTCGCAATGGATTTGCAGGATTAATCAAACTGAGAGAACTTCACCTAGAGCACAACCAGCTGACGAAGATTAATTTTGCTCATTTCCTCCGGCTAAGCAGTCTGCACACGCTCTTCTTACAATGGAACAAAATTAGCAACTTGACATGTGGGATGGAATGGACCTGGAGCACTTTAGAAAAGCTAGACCTGACTGGAAATGAAATCAAAGCCATCGACTTGACAGTATTTGAAACGATGCCTAATCTTAAAATACTCCTCATGGATAACAACAAGTTAAACAGTCTTGATTCTAAGATCTTAAACTCCCTGAAATCCCTCACAATCGTTGGCCTCTCTGGCAATCTGTGGGAATGCAGCCCCCGAATATGTGCTCTTGCCTCCTGGCTGGGCAGTTTCCAAGGTCGGTGGGAACATTCCATCCTATGTCACAGCCCTGACCACACCCAAGGAGAGGATATCCTAGATGCAGTCCACGGATTTCAGCTCTGCTGGAACTTATCAACCACTGTCACTCCCATGGCTACAACGTACAGAGATCCAACCACTGAATATACAAAAAGAATAAGCTCATCAAGTTACCATGTCGGAGACAAAGAAATCCCAACTACTGCAGGCATAGCAGTTACTACAGAGGAACACTTTCCTGAACCAGACAATGCCATCTTTACTCAGCGGGTAATTACAGGAACAATGGCTTTACTGTTTTCTTTCTTTTTTATTATTTTTATAGTGTTCATCTCCAGGAAGTGCTGCCCTCCTACTTTAAGAAGAATTAGGCAGTGCTCAATGATTCAGAACCACAGGCAGCTCCGATCCCAAACACGACTCCATATGTCAAATATGTCAGACCAAGGACCGTATAATGAGTATGAACCCACCCATGAAGGACCCTTCATCATCATTAATGGTTATGGACAGTGCAAGTGTCAGCAGCTGCCATACAAAGAATGTGAAGTATAATATCTACCCATCGTCAAAAAATCACATCAGATAAGTAACCTATTTTACATAGTAGGGGGCTAAATACATATCTAATTTTTACCAATGGTGACATTAAGCCTAATTTTTCCAAACCAAGTGGAGACTTAGTTTTTGAAGTGTTGAAGTATTTTTAATTTTTTAATGAAACCATATTTTAAGTGTTTAATGAAGCATTTCTCACATTAACTTGCACTCTTGTTGAAAAGTCTAAAATGCTTCAAAATAAGACATTTAATGTATGTAATTATATACTATTGTGTGTAAACATTTACACTAAGGTCTCCATTTGCTATTATTTTCTACTGAAAATAGTTGGGAAAGAAGCTACTGAACAGAAACAGATAAAGATCAATACCTGTTTGATCACTGCTCTCCATCTCATGTAACACACTGGCTTGCTGCAAAGTTCTCTTGTATAATATGGTATTTACTCAAATCTATAATACTGCCAGTGTAAGAAGCAGAATTACATGTATGCTAAAGACTGGTAAATATTAAACACTTCCTCCAGAATTTTTGCCTGGTTAGTAGATATTATTAAAGTCCACATCACAAAATCAGCAGTCTTTATATAACTCTAAAGCTGAGGGACTATTTAATATATTTAAATAATGAATCCAAGTGATTGTGCAAAAGGGGGGGCCTCATTAAAATCAATACTAAATTATTACACTAACTTCTTATCATACATCTCTAATTTGACATGTAATGGAAATGCTGATTTTTTGTGGCATTTGTACTACTTTAAACTAGTATTAAATTACCATTTTACTAATTAATTTACTAACTCCTATATTTACATTTATATGTGCAAAAAAATTAGAACTTATTTGGGGTGAGAAAAAGAGATAAACTGAGCCAGTTTAACAATACTGACATGTTCCTTTCAGTTTGCAAACTCTCCTCCTCAACCTCTGTCATAATCCATCAAAGGATGCCTTGACAAAGGGGTTAGTTAAATCACTTTCTTCTGCCTTTTCCTGATTTTTAAATGTTTAACTTCAAAGAGCCCAATTAAAAATAACTGGCTACCAACAGGCACAATCTTGACTGTTACAGTATAAAGGAACCATGAAAAAAAAATCATTTTCTAAATATTATATGCTAAATTTTGACCTTTCAATAAGGATACCTATTCTTTGTGTGGTTCCTTCTAAGAGACAGAAAGAACACATTACTGAAGTGAATCTTATGGTAGAACATTCAACATGCCTATGTAGCTACACAGCAGTAAATGGAAGGCAGCATGAAGGTAATAGGATGAAGAGCAAAGATTTTTGAAACCTGACTCTGGTTAGTTGAAGTTACTAAGCTGCAAAGAATGATCATATACAATCTGCACAAACAGGGCAAGGCTCTGGGACCTGTGCTGAAATGGGAAGAGGGGGAGGTTCTCCAGTGTAAATATAAACATCCCATAATAATAAATGGTAAAGGCCACATTTTCATGCAGAAAAGAACCACAAGTATTCCATTTCTTCTATGATTTTTATGGGAAAACTACAACATATTTGGGACTTCAATGTAAGTTACCAATTCATACAATTTTTCTATTAAGAAGGTTCTGTTTATGTGAAAAACTAAAATTAGAGCACTAACTTGACTTTAGGGGGAAAAGATGGGGCATTTTTGCAACTGTCATTGTATGTGAAAAGGCATAAAAATCCTCAGAGGAGAGAGGGAGGGAGGAAAGAGAGACAGAGACAGAAAATCTTTTCCTTAACATGTATGTCAATCTACCCTCCACTCAAGGCATATTTTCTTCACAAGATTGAATTGAAAATATGTTATGACTATAGTTTAACCCTTAAGATTTAACTATGAATTTCTCCTTTAATACTGTAAAGGGTACCTATATTTCAAAGACAATGTGTCTCAGTATAATGAAAATATGCTCTACATTTTTTTAATGTAGGTAGACTAGTTTGGCAGAGCCTCAGCCCAGTTCAATTTACTTGATCTTAGGTGGTGTCGTCTGATCTCGTGTTATAGCAGACTTTGGGCTTGCTGGGGCAGAGGTAGATTTTCCAGCACAAGTGCATGCAATGCAATACTTCCCTACAGAGGGACAGGATCAGAAGCCCCTACTACAAATGAGAACTCCATGGGTTAAAATTCACCAACCCATTTATCAGGGTGGCCACAGTCATTTGTCAGGTGAGAGACAGCTGGTTCACAATACCACTTTAAGCATACAAGATTCCATCAGCCCTGAAGGATGGTAGAGGAGTATTTCTATCATTTCAAACCACACCAAAATGTTTTCAAACTATGAGCAGAAGGGTAAGAAACATAAAATGGGAATCTCCACATTAATCTTAAAGGACAGTTAGTAAAATGGACAATCAATTGGCAAGACCCTTTATGTATGTAGAATTTAGTAATTCAGGGGGAACAGCACTGCCAAGGCCACTGAGGCACACTTTTCAGTTGAAAAATAACTGCTTTTTGTTACCCTCCACATTTTTCATAATGCCCACTGAGAAAAGTGAATGACAGTACCAAACAGATATTTTCTTTTCTTATTTAAAGCACAAACTACCTTTTTAACTGCCTCTAGAAGGCAGGGTTCCATTTAATTGTTGCCTATTTGTGTATCCGCACAGGTTTTAAAATGAGATTGTTAGTCATCTGTGCTCTCTTTACCAACTGGCCAGGGTGGAAAAGCATCACAGAGCACTGCAGATCCTGACTACCATGTCAAGGCTTTTTGTTTCTTGGTGGGGTTTTATCCTCTTTGTCATCACCATCCATATATATTTTCAAGGTTAGAGGAAAATGGCTATCAAGAAGCTGAGAAATAACCACTTTTCCGGGAACACTGAAAGCAAAAGAAGACTATGACAGCATGTCTACCTAGGGACCAAGAAATAGTTGGCAGTTGTTTCTACTCTTTTCTGTAGCTTGTGAGGAATTTTCTCACCTTTCTGGAGAGTGGGCTTGTAAATTTGCAAATCCACAAACAATTCTGACTTACTACCAGCATCAAAAAGCAAAGATACTAATTTTTAAGCCAAAAATCTGTACTAACACATGTAATTTCTTAATGTGCCTTAGTTAATTTCTGTACCAATTCGATGAGATTGACTGAACTTCCCAACTCCACTAATTATTAAAATCCATCTGCTTATTCTAATGCTAGTCATATCAAGAACTAGACTCCATCTTCCCAATAAAAATGAGCCCTATGAAGCACTAGGTCTGAATCCCAAAATACAGAACATAAACATCATTTTCTTAAAGCATACTTCCTACACATAGCTATCAGGGGAAAATAGCTATAAATTCTCTATTCCTTCTCTCTTTCTCTCTGAAGTATAAATAGTAAAAAAAATTCTTCCTTAAAGAATATTTCTAACAGCTGACTTACATGATCATGTTCGTAATACAGCAATACAGTGACAGACCTATCTGGAAAGTCTGTTTTGGGACATAATTTTCATATCCTGTTGGTTAAAGTGCTTGAGCTAGAAAAGGAAAAAGAAAAAGAAGATAAGGTCATCCATGCATAATTAACAATTTCTAATCTTGGGAAAATTCATAATACTTGAATACTTGGCCAAAAACAAACAGAAAATGACTGTTTAAGCTTTCATTCTGCTATTGTGAACAACTGGAAACATCTGCAACTCCTTCAACTAACATTTTCTTCCTTGATTTAAAAAAAAAGTCTAATATATGGAATGTTTGGCAAACCTCAACACTTGAGACTTGAAATTCCAAGTACAGTCCAAACATATTGTGTTCAATTGCCTTCAAGAGCCATGGTGGGGGGTGCGACAGATGGGTTAGGGGTGGGAAGAAAATACTATTAGGAGGATGTCAAGGGTGGGTGACATTCAGTACAGTGTACAGGAAAGTTTTGTTATTAAAATTGTGTATACTGTAAAAAAGTGAAAGTCTCTTTTTTTTCACTCTTCCCCAATAACCTATCAATACTGACATGTGAAGATTGAAAAATCATTTGTGACAGACAAGAACCTTTAAATGTTTTTGTGTTGTATTCCTCTATAATGTTACCCATCTTTATTCAGAGGCAAAACTAAGCTGAAACAGTGGTGGTGGGGGGCACCTCTTATGCAACTGGACAGAAAAGTAGGGTTTGCAGGCCCTGGGATTGACTGCTCCTCTCTTCTCCCAATCCTCTAGCACAACCGACTGCCACAATAGCCTGCCACCCAGATGCATGTACCTAGCAAACATCATCACCTGACACACTACTCCTGGGAAGTCCACAGGTGCTGAGCCATGCTGGGACCACTAGGTGCCCTCTATGACCTATCCTACCCTGGATGCCAGCTCAGTGGATATATATAGACAGCAAAATGAAGGAAAGATTTTAACAGCATTCTTCAGTTGACAGAGATACAAACACCCTCACACAAGAAGCTTTGTCTGGGCAGCACTGGGACAGAAACTATACGGACTTCCAGGAGGTGACTGCCAGAGTCTACCATGCTTGCCAGGACTCCTTTCCTGCATTCTGGCAGCACAGCAGTACTATAGGACCAGACGGAGGAATAAACAAGGCCAACGTTTTCCCAACACCCAGACATGCTGGGATCAGAGAGGCTGAGACAGCTCTCACACGAGGAACCTCAGCTGTAACTAATGCAGAGGCAGGAGGCACAGCACACAATTTTACTGTCAAGCTCATTCAGTATGCACTTGAGAGTTATTGGTGGTGGTAGTTTTAAGTTGCATAAAAGGAAATTCCCACACTTTATGGAGTTAAAATCAAGACTTAATTTTCATACATTTTAATCTTGAAAAATCCCATGTAAAGCTACATTTTATTTATAAGTTAATGTAATTAATTTTGCCTGTATGTCCATAGCATTCTTAGGTTCCCACTCGAACACATAATAGATTTTTATAAGGTCTATTTAAGGAGATCTTTCCCTTCTTTCTTTAAATACACCTAACAGCTGGGTACTCAAGTCTCCCTGAATAGACAAAATGTACTACAAATTGTCTTTACACAGGGAGAAAGGAAGAAGAGGTGAAGGCCACATCTATTTTAAACATCTGTTCTTAGCATGAGGGTGATTTTCCTCCTCTGTGTTTTCAGAATATTCTTACAGGTCAGATCTTGAAGTTCCTCCCCCACTACACAAAAGTAGCATTACAAAGAAGTAAGAAATCCCCAAGGCAAGTACAAGGAAGCATTTTATCCTGCCAAGCTCCCAAATTAAAGATAGCGCCCCACCCCCTTTCATGGAGGCTTGACAACAAAGTCCAGCACAAACTTCCAACCTAGGAACTCCTGCTAGAAACTCAGCATAAACAACAACCCTGATGGGCAGAGGCCTATGACTCATCCCTTATATGGGCATCATTTTTTTTTTCTTTTCTTTTTTTGAGATAGGGTCTCACTGTTTACTTCTGACTGACCTTGAACTCACTATATATATAGTCCAAGCTGGCCTTAAATTCTCAATGATCCTCCTGGTTCTGGGATTACAGGCATGTACCACTATACCCAGCTGAGAACCAGATTTAAAATTGGAGCCCCAGAGAGAATTTCCAAAGTCTGTTTACAGCTTTCATGAGACTTCACTAAGAACCATGAGGAAGAGATACATAAGAGCCACACATATGAACTTTACTATAAACATCTACTCATAACTGTGTTTAGAGCAGAAATACTCCTCGTTTAGGAGTAACTTGTTATTTGTACAGAGAGTTACAAAAGTTCCAAACTGCTTTTTCTGAAGAAAAAAAAAAATCAGGCAGAAACTATATATTAGTTCACCTATTTCATTATCATGAGGGCAAAAGAATTCTTGTGATGAATAAAAACATTTTGCAAGGTGATATAGCTCAGTGATAGAATACTAGTAGTTAGCATGTGCAAGACCTTGAGTTCATTTCCCTAGCACCCTGCCAATAATAAATAAATACATACATACACACACACACACACTTTTTTATTTTATTTTTTTAAAGCTAGGAGCAATGTACAATTCCAGCCCTTGGGAAACAAAGGAAGATTACTTGAGTCTCAGGAGTTTGTCACTAGCATGGGCAACAAAGCAGGACCTATCTCAAAAGAGAAGGCAAGAAGTCAAACATGGTAGTGCACCTCTGTAATTTCATCACTCAGATGAGCCTGAGCTACACAGTTCAACACTAGCCTGAATAAACTACACAGCAAGATCTTGGACCCCCCCTCCCCAAGTGTGGGAGTTTCCTTTTATGCAGTATCTATCTATCTATCTATCTATCTATCTATCTATCTATCTATCTATCTATCTCCTGTATACTGCAGTATATGGTATATAGTAAGCTATATACTATAGGTTATATATACTACCTATATATAACTTAATTCTATAGTTAGGAAAATTTAGAAAAACATATTCGTGTGTACAGAATAGCCGAAATACAATGTAAAAATGATCCAATATGGGAATTAAAAAAAAAAAACTCTACTGAGAATTAAACTCAGGGTCTCTGCACTGAGCTGGTTTCATCTTTTACTTTAAGACAGGATCTCACTAAGTCTCTAAGTTGCCGTGACTGGACCTGAACTGATTTTCTTGCCTTTGGCTCCCAGAATGCTAATATTATAGGTATGTGTCACCATGCTCAGCCAATGCTGGAATTTTCTTTCTTTTGAGACACAGTTTCCTTATATAGTTCAGGCTGGCCTCACTATAGTATGTAGTCCAGAATGGCCTCGCACTCACGGTGATCCTCCTGTCTCAGCATTGAGAGTACTGGGATTGCAAGCAAGTACCACCACATCTGGCAGGGATTCTTAACCCTAACGGTTCTGGGTATGTTTAAGAAAATGCAAAAATCTCTTTAAATTATTGTGTATGAGTTCAGAGATTTCAATAGATCCTTAGAAGTTTTTAATAACTCAAAATAAAAGGTTAGCTGGGCATGGTAGCACATGCCTGTAATCCCAGCACTTGGGAGGCTGAGGCAGGAAGACTGCTGTGAGTTTGAGACCAGCCTGAGCTACACAGTGAGTTTTACAGCCCGCTGAACTGCAGAGACCTTATCCGCAAAAAATAAATAAATAAATAAAATAATATGAAAATAAATAAATGGATAGATGGAAGGGTGGGTGACTGGATTGTTAGGAAGCCCCGACAGAGTAATGTAACAGTCTTTCTAGTACACACCAAGTTGGCCCTGATCTTCCTGGTAGCCAAAGCAAAAAATTAATATAACAGTTTTCATCTCATAAAAATTACACTGGTTTATCTAGAAGCCAGATGCCTAAGTACAAAAGTTTGTGAATTATTTATGGGGGCAAATTTAAGAACCATAAGGAAAAATCTCTGTATTTCTAAGGAAGTTTTATAGAACAGGTACACTAGTGCTTCATGCAAACTCAAGATAAGCAGCCTATATACAGGCTGCTTGCTTTATGATGACCTAACTTCTGTGTCAACCCAAAGCTGGAGCCTACAAACTCTGTAAGAAAGAATTACAACTGTTTTGGAGAATAACAGATCATGATCCTTCCTAATAGGATACTCAGCTATGCTGCCCTCCCTCCGACACACACACACACACACACACACACACACACACACACACACAGGACACCCAGAAAATATCTACCTACATTATATATCTTGTAGACTAGGAGTACAATTTAAAATTAAAAATATCTTCCACAGGCTGGGGTGTATAGCTCAGTGGTAGAGTGCTTGTCTATCATGTGTAATAAATACCCTGAATTCAATCCTCATCATTGCAGGGAAACAAACTACCTTTTACTATATTAGTAACAGAAACTTACGTTTCATGCAATATCTCCAGTTTTGTTGATAATCATGTGTTCTCCTTAGTAAGACTCTAAAGATGCTAAGTAATTGCCTAAGAAAAAATACATTTTAAAAGATAAAGCAACTGGGTGTGGTGACATACTCCTGTAATCCTAGCACTCAGGAGGCTGAGGCAGGGGATTCTTGCAAATTCAAGACCAGCCTGGGCTACCAAGTGAGCCCAAGGTCAGCCTGAACTGCATAGTGAGACCCTATCTTAAAAAGACAAAAACATAATAATAATAATAAAATAAAATAAAAAATAAAAGATAAAGCAATTGTTAGTCTGAATAGCTGTTAGAAATTTTAACTGTCTTCAAAATTTAAAATCATGTTACAAACCATTAGAAAAACCACCTAGGTTTTCAATAAGGGATAAATTCAAAGGCCTGCTTTATACTTGAAACTGTGATCCTAAGACAAATCCTTCAACTTCTGTGCCCTTTTACCCCTAAAACAGAATTTATAGCAGTTAACAACCATAGGGCTACTTACTCATGTAAAATCCTGAGACTTGCACATAGTAAATGCTCAAAAAATGTTTGCTGCTTTTAATAGCAACATGTGGAGAAAGTGCTACAGATCCATCAGTAGAGAATGTAATCACATTGAAGACATGCTAGACCCATGGGTTTGCTCCCTGAAAGTCCCCACTTTCTAGATTTCCTTATCTCATTAAGTTAATGTGCAGTATCCAAAATGAAGACTGACAATTAAACAGAGCTTTCAGCAAGCTTCAACAGGTTGGTTACTTTCTTCACATCTAAAACTGATATAAAACTGACATTATCTTACAGTCAGGATAATTTGCTTTATAAAATGCATTATATTAAGCATGACATTACTGTAGTAATGTAGTAATGTAGTTTATGAATCAAAACTAAATTTTTAAAGGTTCAGAACTAATACCAAAATTCCTTCTGGGCAGGGCAGTCACTTAAAATCAAGTGCTATTTCTTACATTTCTTGTTCATTAGAATTATCTAGAATAACACATACTACCTACTATTGTAAATGGGTACTATTTTTCCAAAATAAATGAGAAATAACCCCATTGAAGTTTCAAGTTTCACAATTCTACTTTAGGACAAGCTACAAGACTGAGAATTAAGCACTATTATTATATTCATTTTTGCTTAGATAAAATATAATTTTTAATAAAATTTAGGAAGCAGTCCTTCCAACTGTAGGAAATTTAGTTCCAAGGCAGATTTACCAGAAGTATGGAGGGATGCAGGCAAGCACACGTATCACATGTTTAGTTATAGCAGGATAATGATCCTCCACATTACTCAAATCTATACTTGATACAAAGCTTGCTCAGAATTAACCTATTTGAATGAAGTACATACCTTTTCTTTTCTTTTGCCCCTCGAGGTATAAAGGGATTTATTAGGCAGAATTTTAAAAGTATACACTCAAGGAAATAGAGTGCAGGCCTTTAAGAGAGGTGTTACAGTATGGCAGTAAGAATATTTATGTGCTTTGTGTGTGGAAAATCTGTGATATTTGTGAATTCACAGGAAGTTCTGTCTTTGTCTTGGTTTAGGAGGAAAAGGAAGACCTACTCACAGAAAGATAAATGACCTAATTTAGAGTTAGTCTAAAAAGGGGGGGGGAGAAGATGGGTGATCCAAGATGTTGTGCCTAAAACACTCTTTGAACTCTCTTAATCTGTTCCTTAATCTTATAATCAGGTTTCAGTCCCTTATCAACTAAATTAACTTGTGGATTTAACATTTTTTTCTAGAAGAAAAGACATCTGTAATCTCAGCTTTCCGAAGGTTGAGGCAGGAGGATCCCTGCAAGTTTGAGGCCAGCCCAGTAGACATAGGGAATTTAAAGTTATTTGAAATACACTTGATGAAACTACCTGGAAAGCAAAGGGAGGCAAAGCAAAGAGAAGGATCAAACCTAGAGAATAGTAATATATTCTTGGATGACTTTGTGTCCTAAAGTAGTTGCAAGTCTTCTCAAAATCACAATTTTTAAGATATGATTTTCTTGTCTGCTTTCCACCTATCTTTATTTTTTCTGTCCTAACTCATTTCCCCCAGAGACTTTAATCCCTTGTTCTTAACTGAAGCAAAGTGGCCGAAGGTCTATCTTCATATAACTGAGGAGGTGGAGGTGGAGGGGTTGACTGCCTAGCCAGGGATCAGAAGTTTCATCCTGACTTATTTAAAGAATGGGTTGTACTGTTTAATGAACCATCATCTTTTGACAGTCTAGCAAAGAGTACCAAGATATTAGCAAGTTTTACCTTAAAACCATGTTAAACAAGTAGGTGCCAAAAAAAGATGGAATTTTTGTGAATACTGGCACCAAAAAGTTGTAGAAGTCAGAAAAAACTAGGTAGCATTTGGCACAATATTAACCTCTATTTGTATTGCAGTAGTTACCCAAATATAACAGGTATTTTAGAGCACAGAGATTCTTTCTTGTTTGTCAAAGAAATCAAATATCCTATTTTAATTATAACAATGGTCAAGGAATACAGTGGTATCTCGGTTCATGAACACTTTTGTTTGTGAACAATTTGGTGCACAAACAAAAGTGTTAGGCAACATTTTGTTTTTGTTTGCAATCTCTACCTCAGGTGACAAACACTACTGTGGTCATCTTTCCCACACAAACTCAAATGTGGACATCTTTTCCAAAACTGTAGAACAAATTAAGTTCGTAAACTAAGTATCACTGTACTCTAATTAATGGTATTATGTTTTTGTGACCAGTGGGCCATTACATTTTCCTGTGAAGTTGGGAACCTGGATCTTGTCTCTTAGTTTGTAGACCTGAAGATCTTTTGTAGTGACCAGGTCCAGATAATATAAATATACAGAGTCTGAAGTAGATAACAGAAGGTAACAAGGATTACCAGCTACAATATTTATATTGGCATTTTTATCCCATACAGGCATATCAATACAAGAAGCCAAATCTTTTTCTGAGGAGCACTTGAAAGTACATTAAAATAACATCATAGGACTATACTAAAAGGCTGAAGCATACATTTTTGGAAAGGCTTGTGGGACAGGGATTCATGGCTTCTTGTGACTGTAAGCCACAGTTTTGCAGGTGTAACTGGACAACAACAGTAGGGAAGGGCTGTTGCAGTGTTTGAAACCCCTTTTTATAGTTAGCTTAGCTTTCTGTTTAACATTAACTTTCGGCTAGTATTACTCCTATTTTATAGTTGTACTTTTCTGCTGAGTGTTTAAAGCCAATATTAATAAAAATCAATCAACCTATCTATCTATCCATCCAACTGTATTTATTAAGGTCAGTTAAGGCTCCTCAGGGTTACTTTTGGGACCATGTTCAGAGCTTCTTAGCTCCTGTAGTTTTTCCTTAATCAGTTCTGTCATTTGCCAGGATGGATCGTGGTCTTGCTTGGACATACTGCCTTTTTTTTGAAAGTGAGACAGGTGACCAAGGCAAAACAAAGCTAGCTGGGGAAGTAGCTGTGGCCTGTTAACAACAAAAATCAAAGGACAAAACAACAACAATAACAACAACAAAGTCTGTCTGTCTGTCTATCTATCTATCTATCTATCTATCTATCTATCTATCTATCTAGGAGACACAGGTACAGACAAGTGCCAAAGCAATGCAGCCAGGCTTCTCCCAAGAACTAGAGCAGGTTTTCTTTCCATAGGATGGACTAGACCCAACCTCAGCCTGAGACTTGGGTGACACAAAAAGGGTGGTCCACATTGAGTTTCTACCACTGTGCTCTCCGGCAGTGGTGGCCACCCTCATACTGTAGGCTGGGCTTCTTTTCCTGCTTTTACTTGGCCCGAACTCAATCTATATAATCTGTTTCTTTTCCAATTCTTTGCTCAGAACAGAAAGAATCTAGAAATCATCTCCAGAGATTCCAGGGCTCCAAAGCCCAATCACAAAACCTTGGGAGACAGTCTCCTCTTCAGTGACCCTTTTTTGCAAAATGAATACTGGTTGGCTCCTGCCCTCTACAAGGACAAACCTTCATTACACCTTGGGAGGTTGGGTGAGTCACCTAAGTTTTAGGATCTTTTCAGAGCAGTTGCAGCATTTCCTGGGTCCTGGCTGACTTTAGAGGGCAAGGATCAAAATGTTGGATGTCCTCTCAGCCCCATTACCTTCCTTAGCTTTGGTCTGCATGTCTCAGTTGTTGAACACTTCAAAGATCAGTAACACTAGTACTGAAGTGGGAGCAACAGGTTTTACACAACTATTATCCTTTCAAATACTAAGCACTTTGAAATATAAAGTATGACTACAGAACTGCTACCTCTTTCATAAATTATGGTATTAGGAAATATATACTTAATAAACCAGATTTTTCAAGTCAAAAACAACTTTTTCAGAGCTGGGCAAGGTGGTGCAGCATGCCTGTAATCTCAGCATTTGTGAAGCTTAGGCAGGATTGCTTGGGTTACACAGCAAGACTCTGTCTCAAACAAACAAACACCACCACCACCAAAATACTTCTTTTTAGCATTATCTTTCAAAGATCATGGACCTAGTTATTTAACAAAGAAAACCTCTTTATCTCATCTGTCATCCATAACTTTCCTCTACTTTCCTATGTCTCTTACTCCTCAGCTTGTTATTCTTTATGGCCTCCAAAACTGAAGAATTTTAGTATAATATATCAAACACTGAAAATCCACTTTCTAAAAAAATGGGTTACTTTTACAATACTCCCCAACTCCTGGAAACTAACTGCTTGTCGGCAAACTGATTCACTTGCTTTAGAATACAATTAGAAACCTGACACTCAGTGAGCTTTCCTTTCAGCTTACCTCATAATGAGCATAAACTCACTTAATGAGCATAAACTCATTTTGCTTTCCCTTTCAAACTACTATGAATACTAGTCTCCCTTTTTGCTTTTAATAATTAGCATTTGCTCCAACCCTATGACCAAATATAATTCTCAGCACTTTTCACCATTTAACATGAGCTGCTGTTTTCCTGTTTTATTTCAAGGTAGGGAGTATGTGTGAGTGTGTGGAAGACACAGCTGTGAAAATGTACAATACCGGGGATACAGAAATGTACAATTCTTGGGGTGGTAACAGGCAATAATCCTTACTTCATTCACAGTTTTGTGAGAATTCCATGCAATCAGACACAAAATACTGACCTTTCACATGAAAGTATGTTCTGCCACAATTTTTGCTCCAAATAGAAAGACATAATGCTGAGGCACTAGTAACTATTCCATGCTAGGAATGTGCATATAGATCACATGTCAAGAACTGTGTTCAGGAGTGCCCAGTCTGTGCCACTCCCCTCTGACTAATCTACTTGTCCCTTGAAATTTCCCAAGGGAAAAATGGCACTGAAAAAGAAAGGGGAAACAAGCTGGGTGTGGTGGTGCACTCCTGCAATCCTAGCACTCAGGAGGCTGAGGCAAGTGGTTGCCAGCCTGAACTGCATAGTGCGACCCTGTCTCAAAAAAAAAAAAAAAAAGGAAAGAGAACATTATCTGCCATCCTCAGAGCACTCCGGTAGTGGCATAGTTTACATCACCACTTCTCCCTGTTTTCTCCTGATAATCCCTTTGGGTCAATATAGGATAAAACTGTTAACACTTGCCATCAACTAGCAACAACACAGATCACTCAGTCATTGAGTTAAAACTTGTAGTGTAAGGTTTATCTGTTACCTACACAAACACATTAACAGTAGGGAGTCAGGAATTTCCTTTCTTTTGATGCAGCATTTTTGAAGTGTCAAAAGATATTACAATGCATAAGACATACTGTCATCTAGAAAATCTGTTCTCTTAGATAAATAACTGAGTCGCAGGCAGGTAATAAAGAACAGGACAAACTCCCAAGGGTTTATCTAAAGTCTGGAGTTCTGTCAAATCTATCACACTGATGGTAACTAAAATTATAAACAAATATACTCCATTAAATATACATATCTCACATCCCCAAACAATCAGTATTTTGAAAACTACTAATGTTTTAAACTTTTTAGGTCAATCTGAACACTTACACATCTCAGTTTAAACTGAGCGGGTACCTGAGGATTAGCTATGACCTATGTACGTCCACATTCTTTATTCCTGATGGCAGGGGAGTGGAGGTAGAATTGAGGACTGAACCCAGGACTATTTACAGAGCTACATTCCCAGCCCTTTTTTTTCCTTTTTCATTTTGAGACAAGATCTCACTAAGCTGTCCATGAGACTTATACCAGTGATCTTCCTGTGTCAGCCACCCAAGTGGGATTACAGGTGTGCGCCACACATCCAGCTCTTTATTTTATTAGTAGCTAGAATTTTTGTCTCAGAGTAGGTTTGTTGGTTTGTTAGTTAGCTAATTGATGGTTTGGATTTTTGTTTGTGGGGTTTTGACAGGGTCTTACTATATAAGTTTGCCTTCAACTCAAAGGAATCCTGTGTCAGCCTGGGATTACAGGCATGCGCCACCACACCCCATTTAGTAGCAAACATTTTAATTAATTGAATTCTTGGAAACAACTAACATTAAGAAGACTACAAATGGAAAAACTGAAAAGGGGTAAGAGATAATGATTACATTCAGTTTGGGAGCCAGATACAGACATGGTGGTACACACCTATAATCCCAGCCCTCTGAAGGGTGGAGGCAGAAGGATTCCAAATTTGTGCTCCGCCTGGGCAATTAGCAAGACCCTGTCTCAAAATGAAACATAAAACAGGACTGAGGATGTAACTCAGTGTGCAGGTCCCAGGTTCAAACTCTAGTACTACCAAAACAAAAACAAAAAACTCTGAACTTTAATTAATGTTGGTATACTGTAATGTTTAGAAAAGCATTCAACCAATTCAGCATTCAACCAATGCTGAAATGCAGCAAAACAAAACACAGAAATGGACAATACATGACAAACACAACAAAATATTAAGAGAACCAAGAAAGTGCATACATATGTGGGTGCTCACTGTATCGTTCTTTCAACCACTCTCTATGTATGGAAATTTTCAAAGTAAAATATTAGTGGGAGAAAAATCATAATTGTAATTTGGGATACTGGTAATGTAACACACTATTCTCAACCAGACACACAGTGTTGCATGGTCATTAAGGACTCAAATTCTGATGCCGGGCTGAGTTCACAGTGTGGCACCTCTACTTAATAGCTTCCATGTATCTGTTGTGATATGTCAACCTAGGGCAGTGATGGCAAATCTTTTAAAGCTTTCAATGATACAAACAACTCCTGGGAGGCATGCATGCCACCACTAACTTATGAGACTAGTAAACTGCACTTCCTGATGTGTGTATAGGTGTTTAGAGATGACTGGCATGCAGACCAGCAAACTGAGGAGAAAGACCCACTTTAATTATAGGTGAAACCATTCAATAGTCTTATAGTCTAGATAGAATAAAAGGGAAGGGAGGAAATTGGTGTATGTTTTGGGAAGTGTTCATTCTGCTCAAATAAGTGCATCTTTTATGGACATCAGAATCCAGTTTCTTCAGTCTTCTAACCCAGACGCAAACCAACAGCTCTTCAGAGAACTTCAGGGTTTCAGCAGCAGACCAGCACTGCATCCCTTGATTTCTCTTGTTCTATAACTTTCAGCTTCTTAGGCTGAGTTGCTACTAGATCCTCTGACTCTCCAGTGCAGGCAGCCTCTATCAACTCTCCTGGCTCTGGAACCATAAAGCTTACCTCATATATCCCCTTGCATAATTACACATATGTTTTCTATTGATTTTGTTCCTCTAGAGAACACAAACCAATACAGAGACTTTACACAAATCACTGAGCTTCTTGTGTACCTTTAACAATACCAGACTTATGCTTTGATGATTAAATAAGTATGCATAAAGCATTCACAATTCCTAGCAGAGTAAGCACTGAAGAACTTGTTCTTTTATTACTTTTATGCTAGTATTATGAAGTATTTTAAATCAATTCAACAAACACTTCTGTTTCTCCTTCCACATTAATATACAAGTTGTGAAAGTGTTAGACCATTGCCTTCAAGAGTTTATAGTTCAATGGAGATTGTTTAATGTTGATAAATCTAGTAACATTCCATAAATGATGTAAGAGAGTCAGGTGTGGTGGTACATGTCTGTAATCCCAGCAATCGGGAGGCTGAGGCAGGAGGATCACTGCAGGTTAAAGGCCAGCCTGGGCTACAAAGTAAGTTCAAGACCTGTGTGAACTGCATTGCAAAACCCTGTCTCAAAAAAAGAGGTAGAGAATAAACTCAAAAATGTGAATAGTGCCAGAGACACTACTTATTTTTAGAAAACAAGGAGGTCTATATATCCATCAACAAATGAATGGATAAAGAAAATGTGGTATTTATACATAATAGAGTACTACTCTGCTATAAAGAATAAAAACTCTGAATAATTTGTAGGAAAATGGATGCACCCTGGCAACTTAACAGCAAGAACTTGTCTCAAGGTAACAGAGTAGGGCCATAACTTAGTGTGAAGAATGGTCCTAGGTTCACGAGGTGGAGGAGGGGACATGGGGTAGCGATGGACACAGAGACAGGCAAGGGTAAAGAGAGGAAGGAAGGAATAGAGAAATTAATACCTGTGAACTTGATACAAAAGCATGACTTCGATACAGTTGGGTGCAAAACAACTAAAGCTACTAACAAAACAGATGATATCACATGCTATGAAGTGCGGCAACTCTTGGCTTGGCCAAAGCAGAACCAAATTGAGGGTATGCAGTCGCTGTTGACAACAGCAGCGACTCTAGGTTTCTGGAGACTAACAATCAAAGTGATGATTTAGAAAAACGTATTTTGGCAATTCTCCTTACTTTGTGAAAAAAACAAATCCATAATGTCCACCCTTAGGGAAGGGGTGGGCAATGAAAAGAGATAAATGGCGAACAGTTACAATGGGCAACTAATGATCAGTTGCGAGAAAACACATGGATCTTTCCCCAAGAGCTTTGCTCAGAAGAAATGGAAAACAATCTAAGAGATGAGGGAAGAATAATAAATCATTTACTCAGCAAGACAGATATACTAAGCTGGGCAGGTGGTACACCTGTATTCTCAGCACTTGGAAGCTAAGGCAGGAGGACTGCCATTAATTTGAGGTCAATCTGGGCTACACGATAAGTTCAAGGCCAGCCTGAACTACCCATGGAGACCCCGCCTCAAAAAATGAAATAAACAAACAATATATTCCAAAGATGGTCCCAAGAGTTACAAGGCTAACTTTCAAGTATTCACAATTAATTGCCTATCCAAAACTACTATATTTTCTAAAGACATGTAATTTCTAATATACTGTCAAACTCACAGCTTTCTTGTCAAGTCTCAATAAGGACTGCCTGTTACAAATTAGGCACAGAAATGGAAAACAAAATTTCTATTTTTTGTAAAGAGTCATAGACAAAGAAAAAGCTCTAACTTAAGTCTTACTAACCCTAGTAAAATCTTTTCCTTATTTCAATCTTAACCATGTGTTCTAATATATTAGCAAGGTAACATTTCAAACTTTTAGGACAATAATTTATGGCTCTTTAATATGATACTAATATTAAACAAAAATGCAGCAGCATAATATAGTGACACCCCGTTAATGTTACTCCCTTATACTACAAAAAATCCTTATTATAAGGTTTGTCATTTTCACATATAAAAGGTTCATTAATAGCTTCACTGTTAGAAATCTTGGTGGCACTGCCAGTTTTATTAAAACTATGTGGCATGGCTGCCAATATAGTTTTCATAAAAGCTCCCAAACCACTGTCCATCTCCAATCTAAATAACAGAAACGGAGGTGTAGAAATGGTATCTTATTATGTACCGTATTTGACAACAGTAACAAGTTTCAGGATTTCAGAACATTTTATTCCCTAACAGAATTTAACTCTATCATGTCTGTAGTCCCCTCTCCATAATCAAATACTTTCTCTCTCTTCACAACGATTCCTTGGGAAATCATCATAATTACTAGAGCGCTTCAGTATCTCAAACAAGAGCAAACACTTCTTTCCACATTTTCATTACAATGCAGACTAGCTAACAACTCCAATGTGTCTACTTAGGCAAACTATGAAAGTTGTCAGATGGCTAGAAAGTAAAATTCTACCATAGTTTTTTATTATTATTAAACTAACCCAAGTGGGAAGCACCTAACAGAAATGAGTTCTTGTTGCTTTTTTTTTTTTTTTTTTTTTTTTTTGGTACCGGGGATCGAACTCACAACCTCGCACTTGCCAGGCTAAAACATGTTCTCATCATGTAGTTCAGACTGGCCTCAAAATGGTGGTGATCCTCCTGCCTCAGCCTCCCTAGCGCTGAGATTTACAGATTCCTCTAACTTTTAGGAAGAAGAGAAAAGCTTTACTTTCTGGTAAGGTAGTGACAGATTAGAGACCCTGCTTCATAAATCAAACACTTTATGGAAGCTCCCTAAACACCTCCAGGCAAGTGTAAGCAACTACAACTGGTAACAGGAGAGTCAAGCTTATTTTTCTTTTTTTAAGGATAACTATTCCAGGTACAAATGTTTAGAACACAGGCCAAAAAAAAAAAAAAGTTTAACCCAGTAGTATTGAATTTTTTTTCTCAGCGCTATTAAAGGGCTTCTACTATGCAAGTACGCCTACTGTGTAAGTTCTTACATACATAGTAGTATCTGTGTATAGGAAACAAAGGACTAGCAGATTATTTTGCTTGGATAAAATTTAACAGTAGCTTGGTTGGAAATGTAGCTCAGTGGTAAGAGCACTTGCCTAATAGGTGTGCGGTTCTATATTTAATCAGAAAAAGCACAAAGGTTAAAAAGTCAGTCATAGGATTGGTCTTTGTACGAATCAGTTTTGCTGTTCACATTCCGAATCCCAATATTTTTTCTCTCTCTCTAATGGAAAATATCTGTAAACAGTTACAACAAATACTCAAAACTACAAAGTGGTATGAGCCTATAATGCCAGCACTATGGAGGATAAGGCAGGAAGGGTGCAAGTCTCAGGCCAAACTGGGCAACTTAATGAGACCCTATCTCAAAATAAAAAATAAAAAGGCTTGGGGATGTAGCTCAGTGTAAAGATTCTAGGTTCAATTCCCAGTACAATAAAACAACAACAAACCAAAATCATTAAAAAAAAAAAAAAAAAAAAAAAAAAAAAAAAAAAAAAAAAAAAAAAAAAAAAAAAAAAAAAAAAAAAAAAAAAAAAGCCAACCAATACAAAAACCTGTAAGAACTTAGTGAAAATATACTACCTGTGATGTGAGGTATATAAACCACAGTAAATTCAGTTTATAAACTACAGAGTAGAAAATATCTCTGCATACACAGGACACTATTATATAAGCCACCAGTACCTTTTGTAATGTATAATATCTACATAGAATAAGAGAGAAGAAAAGGGAAGGTTACCGTCAATGTCTATAGAGGGATTTAATGGGATTTTTTTTTCTAGTAGACAAGCCTAGTGGATCAAATGAATTCTGCCCTAATAATCTTTTACTCTATTTTCACTGTCCCACATAATTTCTACATTTTAGACTACTGTAGTCTGAGGGGGTTTATCGAACTGCTCTTTTGTCTTCCACCACTTGAGTTTCTCTTCAGTGATGATTGAAAGCCCCCCCCCCCATTGAGCATTTTGTTCTGTCTTTCCTTATTTGGGAGTACTCAAGCAATTACACTTTTCTCCTAGGTCTAAGAGTGTGTATGAAGGCATAAGCACACATGTTTAGGTGGGAGCAAAATGAAAACAAACATCCAGATCAAGACAAAACCACTACTATTCATGATTAAAAAAAAAATAAAGTTATCATTTAGCTCTTGTCCAGGTTCTTTTTTTTTTTTTTTTTTAAATAAACTTTGGCTCTACTACTTTACTTTTTGAGACAGGTTCTCACTATATAGTTCAGGCTGGCCTCAAACTCATAGCAATCCTCCTGACTCAGCCTTCCAACTGCTGGGATTACAGGTGTGCACCACCATGCCTGGAATCCCTCATTTTGGTTTGAGTCTTGTACTGACCACTTCTACTCAACTAGAACCTCAATATTTATAGATAAACAAGCAAATTTTGCAGATGTTGATAAAAAATAAAATATTTTATGAAAAAACTATTAAGACTATTTACAAGCATAGAAATTCTACAGATATGGTGTCAATGAAAATTACATAAGGAAGATTTCTCAAAAGGAAAGATGTGAAAGCCTTCACTAAACCAGCTCTACAAAACTGAGGTGTGTCTTCTAGCTATCCAGGTCAAATGAATTTTTATCCTACATGATTAAAACGGTTTACATGAAAAGAATTTTTTTTAAACCTAAAAGCTCAAAGTCAGGCAATTAATTATTACCTTGTATTTAACTGTGTCATTTTTGCAAAGGAATCTATATTTGGAATGTATCAATATATGAAACTCTCATATGAAATGTGAAAATTCTTTCCTCTTTTAAAAGAAGTATATAACAAAAGCGACAGTATCACATGCAGTTTCATCTGCTTCCATGATTGTGTGCTGTTAAATCCCTGTTGTAAATCTCTTATATATCTTTCTCAGTTGCTCTGCTTCTGTGGTTTAACCCTGAAGGACGACAGACAGACAGACAGACAGACAGACTGTGTGTGTGTGTGTGTGTGTGTGTGTGTGTGTGTGTGTGTAATCTAAGGTGAGAAAAAAAGTTACATCCACAACTAGAACTCCCCTAGTCATAAGGCAAAAAATGAGCCACACATGAAAATAAAATTAAAAAGTTGGTGTTTTAAAAAATATACGTGGGAGCCAGGTGTGGAGGCACGTACCTGTAATCCTAGCACTCTGAATGTTGAGGCAGGAGGTTCGCCTACAGTACAAGGGCAGCCTGGGCTATATACTGAGTTCAGGTCCAGCCTGAATTACCTAGCAAGACCCTGTCTCAAAAAACCAAACAATGTAGGAGTGTAATTTTAGCTATTCGTGAGGCTAAGACAGGAGAACTGCAAGTTCAACAGCAGCCTGGGCAACTTACAGAGACCTTATCTCAAAATAAAGACAAATGACAAGGCCAGAAGTGGTGGCGAACACCTGTAACCCCAGCATTCTAGGAGATGGAGGCAGGAGGGTCCCCAAGTTTGAGCCTAGCCTGGGTAACTCAATGACTAAGACAGATCTTGTCTCAAAAGAAAAATACATGTTCACCACTTGAAAAACAGGAACAAGGTACAAATGGGCACTTCACAGAAGAGCAGATCCAATGGCAATATATAAAGAGATTATTTCAACTCAATAGTCGTTAAGAGAAATATAAATTAACAGTGAGCTATTACTTCAGACCCAGCATATATAAATCCCATCTATGGCAAAACTGCATGTGTATAAATTTAAAAGACGCTAGGCATGGTACCACACACCTATAATCCCAGCACTCTGGGAGGCCAAGGCAGACAGTTTATAAATTCAAATCCAGCCTAGGCAATTTTGGAAGACTCGGTCTCAAATTTTTTTGTGTGTTTTGTTTTGTTTTGTTTTTTGTTTTAAGACAGGATCTCATACATTGTTCGGACTGGCCTTAAACTCACTGTGTAGTCCTGCCTGTCCTCAAATTTATGGCAACCCTCCTACCACAGCCTCCCAAGTGCTGGGATAACAGGAGTGTACCACCACACCCAGCTCTATCTCAAATTTTTAAACCCAAAAAAAAATTTTTTAAAAGAAGTTCTGGGAATGTAGTTCAATATGAAGGTCTTGGGTTCACTTCCCCAGTACAAAACAAAAAAAAGTTACCTTTTGCCATTATGCAATATTTTATCGTATACCTGTACCTGTTAAAGTAACACCAAATTTTTCATGATTAAAGAGGAAATGTAGTCTATAGGAAGAAACAATAGTAGTAGTTATAAGATTTAATGAGTCTTAAGAAAGTGACAATTGTGTACCTCCCCCACAAAAAAGAAAAAGCAGAAAAAAAGGATGTACAGTGAAAAAAGACTAGAATCACTGTTTTGAGCACTGCTCAAGAAAGAAGTAAAAGAATGTCCCTGCCCTCAGCTGAGCTTGAAAGCTGGTAAGCTTCAGGCTTCTAGAATCTGATTAGCACTATGGCAGTACTATATGGGAGCACCATGCTAACCAGGTACAAATACACTGTCTATCTCCCTTGCTTAGACTAAAACCTCCCATCTCCCCAGTAATGCTATCACAATCCCTCCTCCTTCACAGGCAAGGTCAATCACATCACAAGATGACTACTAGCTGCCAGACCAAAAGGATAACTTTCAAAGGAAATAAGGTCAAGGACTCCAAAAACCCTGCATTCAGAGATGAGGTACAACAGTGGCAGAATAGGAGAAGCCCAGTGAAACAGGAGTCCAAGAAAGAAAATGAAGAAGGCAGTGTGGGTTCTCCTACCTCTTGATCCTCCATAATGTACATTAAATAGAATATGCTTTATGGAATTATCCCAAGTCTCAACTTCCTGGATATCCATATATCACTGATGACAATATACTGCACGTTTTCTGTACTGACTGCTAGCAAATGACAAAAGTGCTTTTTCTTTATTAACAGTCCCCCACAACCTGCACCCCAGAGCACAGCATCCAGTTTTTATCATGACTTTAAAATCAGAAAGTATCACTCAAACTAAGAATAAATGAAGTTTCTTCTGGACAAGAGGCGGGGTCAGGAGTTATAGACTGACTACAGGGCTACCAAATACATAAACTTTAAAAAGTTATCACCTCTGTTAAAATCTTCAAAATTGTAGTGAAAGAGGTCTTACAAATGGGAGAATGATAATAAATTAATGAAATCCAAAGAGACATGACACCTTAGGATAAACATTTAAAAGTTAGTAAATGCCTAATTGTCAATAAAGGTAATACACTAAGATATACTACTATTAATATTAATCATTAAATAGAAATATCTGCAACATTATACAGAACAATCTGTAACTGGCTTAAGGTCACTCAATTTGACTTGGCTGAAAAACAATTCAGATATAAAACAAGACAAAATGATTACATTACATACATGTGAGCTTTACAGAATTCAGTGCAATAAGAAACTATAAACTGATGCCACAGAAAACAGGAACAGAGGCATCAGGATTAAATAGCTATGAAAAACGCAGATAAGCAAAGACAGATGGGAAATACCTTTCCTAGTAGGAAAATAAAGGGATGCACAAGACTTTAAACAAGGGGGGCAATGTGGATTAGGATTCAAGGGCCACAGGAGCAAAATAAATTCTAAAGAAAACCTTCTTTAAAGGAGAAAACAAAATGAGCAGAAACCAGCAAATTAGTAAAGCCCATGTCACAACCAAATAATGTGATTTTCAGCTCGGAAACGGAGATTCTTTCAAAACAAGAAACCCATACAAGCCACCAAATGAAACGCTTCTCTATTAGTGTCAGTTTTGCTATTGGTTCTGAAGTGACTAACCATTAATCCAATGAGCAAAGCCACATATAACATCTGAAGACAACTGTTCACATGATGGCGGGTGTGTGGGGGATGATAAACACCTGCCAACCCACATGCCTCACTTCAGTCAGTCCTAGAAGGACTTTTCCCTAGTAAGATCTTTCTCTTTAGCCATCTGAGAGCTTGAAAGAAAGAGACTGATTATAATATGAAAAGAAAAACACAATTTCTAGATCTTACCTGAGTGCTCTAGCCTTTTTTAATACTACAGAGACAATGCCTAACCTTGTTTTGGGCTAATTATTCAACCAGTTCTACAGTATACAATAACCTGGTGGGTTTATTTTTAAAAATAAGAAAACCCCTTATTTCTAAGGTTTTCCCCTGTATCACTAAATTTTTAAAAATAAACTGGAGAAAAAATATAAACACAACTTACAGAAAGTGAACAAGAAAAGAAACAAACTGATGGCAATAATAGTAAAAAGAAAGTCTATCTCAAATGTAATCACCAAATAAATCAGAAATCAGTAGGAACAAATAATGAAGAAATTATACAGAGGTACCTATTCAAAATTCAATTCAAAGAATGAACATGGATGATTAGAACCTCGCTTTCCCATGCCAGATAACTCAGAATTAACTACAAAGTATGCTAGACCCAAGTAAAATGTACAATTTTAATAGTAAAGAGAACATAATATATGAATCTGGGAATGCAGCCACCAATTTCAGGCAAGACAGTTAAAACAAACAGCAATAAAATAACTTCTGTAATACAGTCAACAGGGGCATACTCGCTAAAAATTAGACACTCTTACCAAAATGCATATAAAAAGAGCAAACTCTCCCAATGTATTTGACCAATGCTAAAAGAGAAGAGAAGGGAAATGGAAGAAAGAGAATAAACTCTCTCATTCAACAGAATAATAAATGTTACAAAATCACTGGAAATCAGAGTTGTTAAAAAGAAAAAAAAAGATGACAAAGTTTGAACATTCAATTATAAAGTAAATAATTAGTTATGGTAACAGTAGCAGTACTGTAAGAGCAATGGCTATGTCCTAACATGGGGCTACTCTAGTGCCCCACAACTATACTGTCTCTCCCCACCACCACGTTGAAGCAACAGACTATGAACATCTGGGTTATTTTTCATGTTCAGGGCAGTTGTCAAGTACTAGAACAACATCTCTATATGAAAATTCCTTCAACAACAAATTTCTCTTAATGCCAACAGCCTGTATGAATTAATATACATATAGTTCAAACATCTCTAAAAGAAAAACAAGTTTCAAATTAAGTAGATTTTTATCATCCCAGAAACAGGACAACTGAGTCCACATAGGCAAACAAAGGTTTAAAGACAGGAACTACTTGATTTATCTCTAGAAATATAGGTTAACAATAAGCCTTCCTGACAACTTCACAGAGATAGACTGGCCTGTACAATCTTTGCCATTTTTTTAAAATTTTATTTTAAAAGGGAGTAAAATTAAACACAACAAAACAGAACAGAACGGAACATAAGAAAGCATACATTTCAAAGCTAGACAACCAGGGATCTTTACTATCTGTCATATTGTCTCTTATTTTCTTCCAAATGGTTGTCCTTATCTTTGCATATGGGGAGCTCATACTAAATAACATAGCCAATCTTGTAACAATATGTGTAGTTCACTGGCTCCCACTTGCTAAGCAGGGGGGAGGGGGAGAGGAGACACGGGATGGGGGACAGGATGACATGAGATGTCTGATTCTCAGCCCACACATGCCAGAAGGATCACAGCCGCCCCTCAAAGAGGGGAGGAGCTCCTTGTTCTCCCGGCACCCAGAGTCAACCGCATGGTGCAGGTCCTGAGGCGCCTAAGTCTCTCCTCTGCAGGCCCCCCAAAGTCTGCCATACTCACCTGCTATTTCTTTCTGATGAATTGACCATTCCATTTCCAAAGTTCTGAAATGGCCAACAGACCACAGAAAGAATTCTCTTTAGGCTCCTGTTTGAAACCAGCAGCTACAGCAATCTGCTGGCCTTGCTTCAAGGCCATTTTCAAGTTTTGCCTTTAATTCCTCAGTCCCAAATAAGGACACCAACTTTATTAGTGCCTTCCTCCAAGCAGCAGCAATAACAAAAGTGGAAACTGCCCAAATGGTTCCTTTCTGTATGTAATTCACTGAAAATTTACTTGAGGTAGTGAAGCTATCCTCCATCTCCCAAGACATCAATTTAGAGATATCCCTCCCCAAAATAAGCTTCTTAAGCATCCACCACACAGATCTAAGGGTGACTGTCACCAAAATCTTATTTCCTACCATAGTGCCTGAAACACCATCAAGCTTCTCTCTTTAAAAAAAATAAAGCAAATATCTCCAAAGAAATCATGACAGCTTTAAAACAGAATGCTGTCAGTTCCTTGCTACTTGCAGAAATGGCTTATGAAAAAATTTTAAAAATTCTTTCTGGCATGAATTTGTTTTTGGTGCCTGTTAACAAACTGGTCTGGTAACAATCACCAGTGGGTAAAAAAAGTACCAAAACATAGAGTAAGTTAATAATAGTGGGGAAAATCCTGGAAAGTAAGCTATGGTTAATTTGAACTCTTGACGGTAGCTGTACTTTTATGTTACGTACACAGTGAGACTTATTTTCTACTTACAAAGTTGTTGCTGGCATCTATGATGGAAAGGAACTAACTTTTCTGATAAAGCTTCACGATCACTAAACACTGTAGGGAGGTTTGCCAGATATGGTTTATGCCTCATCAAATAAAAAGGTCAGAACTCTGGGTTTACCAAAGTTGACATATTTGCAGTTTATTTCCAGGCTGGATCCCACCAAACCTCACTAAACTAATAGTAGCAACTGGTAGGTGCAACCAAAGGCCTGGAAAGGTCTGCATGACAAACTCAGATCCATGCTGCTAAAGTACAAGTATTAGTCATGCAAGCAAAAAGTAAAACTCTACTGTAGGTAAACAATAATTGCAAAGACAAGTCACTTCACTTACAATCTCTGCAACATCTTTTCTGCCATTCCTTCAAGTTAAATAGTCCTAAAATAAAGCTCCTATAGGATGCTACTACGTAACTATACAAAATCTCCCTCTAGACTCACTTTATTTCTCTTAACCTCACCCTAAAAAAAAAAATCAAGATTATATAATTAACATAAAAATTAATCCTTAGCCAGGATGATGGTGCACACTCCTCCAGCACTCAGGAGACTCTTGGAGGATCGCGCTAAGGGGCTACATAGTGAGGTCCTGTCTCAAAAATAACAACAACAAAAATCAATTCTTACTCCTAAATTCTCTGAGTTGTATAATCAAATTCTGGGTGATTATATGCAGGAATCTTCAAATAAAAATCTAGTACTGAAAGATATAATAACTTTAAGGGCTGAGGTTTTGTATACTGTACAAATCCACCACTTTTTCACATAGAAAAAATAAAAATAAAGTCTTATTGTGCTTTCTGAATCTTTGAACTATTTTTGACTTGTTATGCTTAACTCAGTATTTTAATAATTTAAATAAAATAGCCACAGAAAATTATAGGCCCTTAGTCTCCTCAATACAAAGGCGAAAGATTAAAGAGGTCAACTTTGCACACAATTTAGGCTTTTAATACAACCTAGTAATTCTGGTGGTATTAACAGACATGGGCCATATTTCAAAATGAGGAAAACGTTCTCTATTTCATAAAGCATGAACAAATTGCCTGAATTCCTACAGGAAATATAATTTAAGATACTTATCACACCATTAGCACAAATACACGTGGAAAAGCAAGTTGATATTTTAAGTAATTTTATGAAGATATATATTAAACTATATGACTTTATATCACATAATTCACCCATTGAAAGCATACAATTCAGGCCAGGGATTTGGCAGCGTAAGTGCCTGCCTTGCAAGCGTGCGGTCATGAGTTCGATCCCCGGTACCAAAAAAAAAAAAGTATGATTCAACATTTTGAGTATATTCATAAACTCATGCAACTATTATCACTTTACAGCATTTTCATCCGCTCAAAAAAAAATTCTCTACCCTTTAGTTATCATTCCTTTCATCTCTATATGTAAATATTTAATAGTATGTACATGCTAAATTTTAAATATCCAGCTATAGTGATCATACTTGGCTTTAAGTTCAAGTTTGTTCTCCTTAGAAGTAACTTTTAGTAGAAATCCAGTTAAATTTATTCCTTATACCTCCAAGGTCACAAATTTATCACTTTCTTCCAAGACTCTTCAGATAGCCTATTTGTAAAAAAAAAAAAAAGGGGGGGGGACCAGGGCAATAAAAAAATTTATGCTTCTCACACATATAAATGCACCATTTCTTTATATCTGCCAACAACTGAACAAAAAAATACATAAAAACAAAGTCCATAATCACATTTTAAAATGTCTCCTTTCCAATACTACCTTTATTCTGTGGTAGTAACTACCTTTATTCTATGGCACACGCTTTTCTTTTATTTAGTAAATTAGGGTTCAAATAGGCTCCAAGTCTAACTGTGCTGATCTTAACAGGCTCTTAAGGAATGTCAGACACTCTCTTCCTCCACCCACAATAAATATACACCCCCTAAAACTGTTGATTCACCAGATTCTCAGCTGCCAAAAAAAAGTAAGACTAGCTTTGGGTTTGACATTTCCTTTTGGCAGTCATTAGTCCTTAATGTGTCACTGTCTAGAGGCTACACGGAATTGCTTTGTTCTACTTTTGCAGCTCATTTTCTTGAGCCCAAGGAAATTTATCAAAGGCAAAACTTATCCTAAGAGAAAGTTGCCAGTCTAAGATTTTATACAATCAAAATACCTCTTTCCTTAAGCCCGTTACAACTACAGTCAGTGTCATTTCAGCTTTGTATACAGTAACTGTCTGTTTTTTTTTCCTTTGTGGGGGGATCGAACTCATGACCACGTGCTTGCAAGGCAAGTGCTTAAGCCTCTGAGCTAAATCCCCAGCCTATAGTAACTTTCTACACAAGTTTTGGTGGTGGGGAGGGGAAGCTGGCTTCGGAACTCAAGTATGTAGCTAAGACTAACCTCAAACTCACAATCCTCCTGTCTCAGCCTCACAAGGGCTGACATTACAAGGGCACGCCATAGTGCCCAGTTTACACAGGACTAATTAATTACACTTGCCTAGTGATCCCCAGAATCACAAAAACCACACACCTTTCTTCAAGACCCTGGAAGATTTCCTCAGGTCTCTAATAATATAGGGAACCACTAGCAAGGGAAAGATAACTGCCTTGCCGGTTTTGCTTGCAAAATGGTTCTTAATTCTCACTAAACCAAGGGGTTTTCTGTTTAACTAATGTGCTGTAAGGCCCATTAATTCCTGCTTCTAAATCTACCCACTTCCCAATGCCAATGAATGTCAAGTCTTTGTTTTTCTGTATATCATATTTAATATAGACAGTTCTATACTTGTTCCAGTGTTTTATAATAATGTGTATTTTTACCATCGTTGTACTAGCATTATCCCTTCTAAGCTATATTGCATTCCTGTTTTGTCCCCAAGAGCACCAAAAAGGGTGGTGAGGTGGAGAATGGGGAAAAGGGGGACAAAAAAGAGAAAAAAAGAAAGACAGTAATAAATATGATGCTCACAGCCAAACAAGGCTCTCTCTAGTTATGGGCCATGTCAATACCCAATTTGGCAACAAAATAAGTGTTTGAACTAGCTGAAATTTTGTGTCAATTTCTCAGTAGAAAATTATAGAAAACAAAATATCCCCTAAAATCCACCAAAAAAAAGACCCCATCATTGTCATTTCATAAACTCTATTCAATCAAAGTCCAGTGAACAAAATAAACATCATATAATAGTCAAGTAGAGAAGAAACACAATGCTTCTTGTTACTCATGATAGAGCTTTAAAAATGACTCTGAAAGGGTCATTGCTCGGGAAATTCTTAAAAGAACTAAATTCTGGAACACCTAGATGATTAAGCATAATCATTTTTGGACCTTCTAGGAAAGTGCTAAGTTTTTTTTGTTGTTGTTGTTTTGTTTTGTTTTGGTTTTTTGTACCAGGAGTTGAACTCATGATCTTGCACTTGCCAGGCAGGCACTTGTGTCACTGAGCTAAACCCCCAGTCCCCTAAGTTCTTCACTGTTCAGTGACTATAGCATACATACTTTTTTTGAGAATCAAAAACTCCAATCTAGTGACAAAGTATTTACTTCAAGGACACGTTCCAGAAGACCCCAAGTACAGGGGGGAATTGGGATAGGAAGAATCAGGCAGGATGCCTGGACATTCCTCTGATCATACACTTCCCTATTGTCAAATAACTTGCACTCTCACTTTCTTTGCTGCCCTAACTGCTGCAGTTGCTACTAACCTACAAATTCACTTTATCAAGATCTCTCATGGCCCAAACTGTACTTAATAGTATCATTTTCTGCTTTAGGTTCCACTGTTACCTGTATCATTTTTTATGTATTTTACCCATATAAATCCCCAAAATAGTGAGGTGTGGTAGCACACACCTATAATCCCAGCACTCAGAAGGCTGAGGCAGGAGGGTCACAGCATAGACCAGCCTAAACTACATAGCAAGACCAGCCTAAACTACATAGCAAGACCGTATCTCAAAGCAAAAACAAATTAAAATAAAAACAAATTCCCAAGATAATATAATTAGCCTAAAAGATATTAATAAACACCAGCCAACCTATAAAGAATAGGTGAATGAGTAAGATAAAATATAGCCTGAAGACTGGTACAAAACACACAAAAGCCCTCCAAAGAGTATAAACATGTCAAAGATTGTGCCCTTTAAATATGCAATATATGCAACATACCCAATTAACCATAAAGATGGTAAGAAAGAAATATGTATCTTTTTCTTAATTTTCATTTTGAGATTTTTCTAAATACAGCCAAAAAGATTGAGAATCGTCCTCACCAAACTTTAACAAACCACCAACTTTCTGCTTTCTTATTTCATTTATCATATTCTTCATTAGTATTTTAAAGCTAATCCAATATATCATGACTCATTTAAGAGATTATCATCTTTGTGCCTAAACCTAAACTTTGTTCATATCTAGATGTTCAAATCTTGAGAGTTAGGGAAGTTTTCTGTTTGACCAAAAACAACAACAACAACAACAACAAAAACAACAAAAAAAATAGTGTTTATTTTCATAACCCTAAAATTAATGTAATTCTTGACACAGTGGTGGGGGGGGGGAGACACGTGCCGGGGACCGAACTCTTGACCTCATGCTTGCCAGGCAGGCACCTATGCCATTGAGCTTCCGGCTGAGAGTGATTTTTTTTAAATGGCTAATTTTGCACTAGCAAGGAAAATTTCACTTAAAAGAAATTTAATTTCAGCCTCTACCATTTGGCAAAGTGAACATACAGACAACAAATAAAAGCTGCCTCAGTCTTGTGAGTGCTGGGATTGCAAGGCATGCGCTACCACACACGCTGAAAATTGTTCTGTTTTTTAAAAGTCAACCTTTAGTGATTTTTGTTGTGATAAAGGGTCCCCTTCACCTTCCTCACCTTTTTTTCCCCCTCAGATCAATAGTTTCTTAATTTAGAAAATGGACTCAGAACTTTAGGAATACATTTGTTGGATTTATCTTTTTCAAAGCGTTATTAAAAATTTTGTAGCATTCAGGAAAAAATCCAATTCTAAAATTAAAATTCCTAATAACAGTTTTTAACAAACAGACCCGGTGTCGCTTTGTGGTGCAGGCTGGCCTGGAACTCACTAGGTAGCCCAGGCTGGCCTCAAACACCACCATGCTCATGCCTCAGTTTCTCAAGTGGTGAGATTACAGGCATGCACCACCAAGTCCAAACCACATTATCTATTTTTCACCAGTAACAAAGTCCTAAAAAACATTAAATACTATAAATGTTATAATTCTCAGCAACAACTGTATTAATAAGAATTTTATAGATTACATTTAAGTATCACTGGTCAAATATTTTTTCTTTTAATACAGTCACAAGAATGGGAAACCAAAACATAAATCTTTTTGATTCCTGTTTCCTCCTCAAAGTAGGGAAAAGTAATTCAAGATAAGTATGTACCACAGGTAAATTTGGAAGATAATTACCAAAGAAGCCTTGATATAAGATACCATGGTGGATTGTACTTGACAGACTATTACATACCACAAAAAAAATAAAACCAAAAATTAGGATATTTGCAAATAAAGAGTAAAACTACAGCAGGCCAATCATTTCAACACATCTGAAAATAACACCTGTAGATGTTACTTTAGCACAAAGCTATCATCTTTCTTTTATTAATAAGTTTTAAATCATGCCATTATAAAAAGGCCCTAATGCCATCTTTAGAGAATGACCATGCAAAAATGGTTCAACAATCTTTGGTTCTTTATTTAGCGACTGGAAAGTAAGCAGCCATCAGATACGAACACAGATTTAAGCCCCAAATAAGGAATGGGGACCTTCAATCAGAAAACAAAAACAAACAAAACATTACATTCCACAGATTTTTGCTCTTTTAATTTGTATTTATGACTAAGAAATATATCAAAGTGCTGACTTTCAACAAAACAGGCCTGAGGTCAGGGAGAAACAAACTTTCTTGGCAGCCAGGACGCTTTACCAGTCTCTGGTAGGGACAGTTTGGAGAGTCAGTGCTCACCAGGGAACCTGAATTACCACCAAATGAATGGTGTTTATTTATTACCTATGTTCTCTAAATACCTATTTAAAAATTAAAAATTTTTAAGATCAATGGACAAAAAGAATTAAGATAGTAAGTTATTACTGGTAAGTTTCTAGTTTTACATGTTTTTACATGTAGGCATTCAAGATAAAATACATAAGTAATCTCCCCAAACTACTGGTTTGCTATATTTAAATAATTAAAATATTTTAACAAATCATCAGCTCTACTGAAAGTAAAGCGTTAGGCCAAAAAGAATAAGGAAAAAATGATACCAATTTGCACATGTATAGTATCTTCTCATTTTAGGTTCACATCAAACACACTATTTCATTCATTCACATGTACAAGGTAGGAGCTGGAGGGGCATGCAGATTCTTTGTCAGCTGTTTTTTAGATTCAGCTTGATATAACTGCACCCCCATCAAGAGTCATAACCACCATAGCTGTTCCAGGACATCCCCAGGCAGTTTTTCCTACATAGTTTCCCAACAAACTATAAATAGACAAAACCTTGTGATCTGGTTTAAGATACACCAAATACATTACAATGAGGATGAAGTCTTATCTGTCCTAATCCATACATATGCGCCTTTTCTAACCCAAACTGCAGAGATCCAATGGATCTCACTGCATCTCACAACCATGCTTTCATTAGTAAGTCTCCCAATTAAATGCAGTCTGTACAACTCTAGATCTTCTTTGGTCTCAGTCCACATACTCTAGAACGAGGTTGTTTGGAAACAGCAGTGATGACACACTTGAACTATAACATCATGCAGAATATGGAGCTGGAGTTTACCAACTTGGCTGTTTGCTTTGGCAAAGGGCAGACAATGGACTGAAAACTGGAAAGGGCCTGACATCTGACATAAGGGACAGTCCTGGAGTCCATGCCTAAACAATTCCCTGTTCATCCAGTTCTTTCCTATACTTTATAAATTAACATTACATACCTCATCATTTTACTTGGGCTTTTCTTAAGTGGTTTCAGGTCAATTTAACAAATCCTGGTAGAGAAGTAACTTTTAATAATCCCATTATCAGTTGAGAAGGCAGGCTGGGAGGGTATAGTACCTGATTAAGCTTTTTGAGTCCTTTCTAGGCTGCCTCAGCTTACTGAACACATCCCTGCCATTACTCATGAAAAGCACCACCTGTAGTAGCTCTCAACTAAAAATCAGTTCTAGACCTATCTGCTTAAATGGGTATGATCGCTGCCATGTTACTTCACTAGTTTCAGGCTCAGTTTTGAAAACACTGGGTTTTAGATTTGCATACGATTTATTAAAAAAAACATCCCACCCTATCTATCCCAAAGAATGTAACTAAAAGTCTCATTAGAATGCATGGAGCTGCAATCTAAGAAAGAAAAACAAGAAATGGTCAAATCTATCAGACGCTGTGGCACACACCTGTAACTGTAGCACTCTAGGAGGCTGAGGCAGGAGGACTACAAGTTTGAGCCCAGCCTAGGTAACTGTCTCAAAAAATAAAAAAGAATGGGGATGTAACTCAGTGAGAAGGCCCTGGGTTGAACCCCTAGTTGAGCAAAGGGTGAAAACAAGGGAAGGAAGGAGAGCAGGAACATGAAGGAAGAAAGGAAAGAAAGGCCAAATCCACAATTACAGTTGGAAACTGTAGCATGCCCTCTCAGAAACTGTTAAAACAAGAGATGCCTCCATTCCCAAAATACTGCAGAATTACATAATGCCATTATACAATGAGATCTAGTAGACATTTGTCAGACAGGTCATTCGACAATAGCAGAATACATATTCTTTGTAAGTACAAATAGAACACTCACAAAAGAGACACTAGGTCATAAAAAAGCCTTAAAAAACAATTTAAAGAATCACACAAACCATGCTCTGTGGCAATATGGAATTAGAATTAAACTACAAATAAATGACAAAACAAGAAAATCTCCCAATATTCTGAAATTAATCAAAATACATCTATAAATGATTTATCAAAGACTACAGGAAAACTCAAAAGTATTTTCAACTGAATAAAAATTAAAATACAATATATCAAATTTTGTGGGATACAGACAAAGCAAGGTTTAGATAAATATCCATACCACTAAATTTTTACATTTATGAAGGTCTCCAATCAGTAATTAAAGTTTCCACCTCAAGAAACTAGAAAAGGGTGGGGATAAAAAAAAAAAAACTAAAGCAAGCAAAAGGAAGGAAACAATAAAGAGTAACAATCAGTGAAACTAAAAATATTAAGAGGGAAAGGAAAAAAAAAAAAGAAATCAAAAGCTGTTCTCTTTCAAAAGATGAAGAGAATGGATAAACCTTTAGCCAGATTGACAAACAAAGATACACAATATCAACATTGGTTATAAGACAGAATACTGACACAGACTTTAAAACATTAAAATGATAAGAAACATCTCTGTACATACAAAATTTGACTAACTGTAGAAAACAGACCAGTTCTTTGAAAAATCACAAATTTAAAAAAATTACCCAAGAAGAAATAGATACCTTAAATAGTCTTATATTTACTGCAAAACTTGAATTTGTAAATTAAAACCTTCCAGATAATTAGTTGCTCTATTAAATTGAAGACTGGCAAATTTCTGCACAAGGCCAAATAGTAAGTATTTTAGAATCTGGAAGTCATACAGTATCTTTTGTTGCTATTCACACAGTAACTTTTGTAATTTCTCAATTCTGGTATTATGACAGGAAAACAACAACACAAGATAACTAAACAAATGGGCATGGCCATCTTCCAAAACCTTTATTTACAAAACTAAGCAAGAAGCCAGACTTAACCTAGAAACTATGATTTAAAAAACCCTAGACTAGATCATAACTAATGTCACTTTCAATTCTAACAGCACAATTCTATACTCTTGAGTTAAGCATTATCTCAAAATGATGAATCAAGATCTTAATATGAAGAATCCCAATATATCCAATATAAACAAAGATTGAGCATCCTAAAGTTTCAAATTTTAGAGTATTTCAGATTTTGAATTTTCATAATAGGATGCTCAACTAGTCTATGCAAATACTCCAGAATCTGAAAAACTGGAATCTGAAACACTTGTAGTCCCAGGTATTTGGGGAATCAAACAGGCGACCTCCAGACCTCCAGCTTGCCTCCGGGCATTCAGGCAGCCAGCCGGTAACCCCAGGTATCTGGATAAGGGATGCTCAAGGAACTTAGAAATGAACTTAGTGTGTGATTGTATAAATGAAACCTAACATTTATGAGACACAATGACACAGACTTGAAATTCCAGCTACTCAGGAAGCTGAGGTAGGAGGATCCAAGTGTAAGGTCAACCTGGGCAACTTAGAGAGAATGTCTCAAATTAAAATAAAAAGGGCTCAGCACTAAAGCATTTGCCCAGCATCCACAGGCCTTGGGCTGAGGGGGTTAAAAACCCACAACACAAAAAACTTATGGTCTAAGTTTAATTCTAAACTTTGTGACATCATCAATAAAGAAACATTTTCAAAAATATGGAAAAATACATAAAATTTACACTGCCCACCACCTTACCACCTACAGACACAATATTAATATTGTGATACAGAGATGATCACCTCTGTTTTTTTAATTGGTACCGGAGATCGAACTCACGACCGCACACTTGCAAGGCAGGCGCTTACGCCGCTGAGCTAATCGCCAGCCCCAATCATCTCTTACTTTTTAAATATAACATCTTTTCAATATCACCCGAGAGCTAAAGACCATGCAAAGTGATACCAAGAACAGTCTAAGAGCAATCTCAAGAAAGCTAAAACCCTATCCATCTTCAGCCTGACACTGGCCAACTTCCACATCTGCTCCACTATCCTGGTTTCAAAAGATCACTCCATTAGTGTTCCATTTGGCCAGAAGCATTTCATCTAATACATAAACAAGTAACTTTCTGGATATAAAAAGTTAAAACTTCAACAGTTAAATACTGCAATTCATAATGCTAGGGTAACATATGCAGAAAGTACCTCAACCCCCTTAAAAAGCAACAGAAAGCACAACTTGGATAAAATATCTTCCTCAGAATAAAAAGGGTTTTCAAACTCACCTTGTACCATATGAAAATAATACATATGGTAAATTTTGACAAATGGGTTTCTGAAACAAACAAATGCTGCTATCAGAGGCCATGGTGGAACCTGGATGGAGCACTTTAAGTAAAATAAACCGATATAGGAAAAAAATAATTTATCTTTCCTTTATGTGTAATCTAAAAAGGAAATACACAGAAATAGAGAATAGGTAGTTCTCAGAGGATGGATAGAATAAAGGGCACAAACTTACATACAGGACATTTGCTACGGCAATATAGGCCATCATATCACACACAAAAACAGGTAACTGAGATGACAGATATGTTAAATGGCTTGATTAGAGTAGTTATCCACTGTGTATATCACAATGGCTGATATATGGTAAACAGTGGAATAAGTGTTTCAGAGGTTAGGGTGGACTGTCAATTTGATTGGCTTTGTATCCAGCCCAGGGGCTGTCTAGGTGAGATATGTAATTGCGGCACTGCAGGTGAATGATAGCTCCCCCACCCCTTCCATTTCAGCACAGTTCTCTGGCTTGGCTTCCCAGTGTCATGAACTACACTATACCGCTCACCATGATGTTCCTGCATGGGAACCAACTACCATGGATGGAATCCCCCAAACCATGAGCCAAATTAAACTTTTCCTTTAAATTGTGACTGTCAGTTACTGTGTCCAACAACAGAAAATCCAACTAAGTATGGATAATTCAAAAACAAAAGAAAAAAGAAGAGGGGAAAGGGAAGGGAAAAGGGAAGGGGAAAGGGAAAGGGAGAGGAGAAGAGAAGAGAAGAGAAGAGAAGAGAAGAGAAGAGAAGAGAAGAGAAGAGAAGATCACAGATAAACTAGATTAATCTCTGGTCATCCCAGGGACTTTGTGCAGTAGTAGGCCATATCACTGACTGTTCTGGAAGAAGTCTCACAAATGCATTGTGTTTAAGGTAATGAATGCAGAACCTTGAGTCTCAGTGGAATGCTGTTGGGACAGCAGGAGATTCTTTGCTAAGATGTGTCCAAAAGAATGGTAAACATGAAGGCCAGATATAGCCACAGATGATCCCTAGGATAGTTAAACAACTAAGTTACCACTTATCTGAAATTTACTCTTCCAACATGGATTTCTGTTCCTCATAAAGAAAAGGCTCTAATAAAAAGTCAAAGAAAATTATAATCGGGGCTTCATCCTAGAGACTGTTTCCCACCCCTCATCCCATAACTTTGTCTCTCTCTTGTTTTCTTTTCCTTGCCACACCTTGTTTTGGAGACCTGTCTCCTCATAGAAACCAACCGAATAGATGTTATAAATGTACATACACACATATTTAGAAGTAAATCCGGAATGCTATGCCCAAATGAATAGTGGAATTACAGGCAATATATAATGAAGACTGAATTTGTATAACCAGAAAAAAAGTAAGCTATTCTAATCTTGAAGATAAGAAAATGTAGCCACAAAATAATGCAGTACCAAGCTCTTCACAGAGTCCTTCAAAAGCTGGGAAGTTCTGGCTATGATAAAGTGATTCCAGGAAATCATTTGCAAAACTGAGAAGAGATTAGCATCTAAATTGAGTGCTTCCCTTCACTACAATAACAATGTATCTTTTCAAAAGATCTTTGAAAGTGAACATTAACTGCACACTATTCATATATTCCATATCAAACTATTAGTAAACCAAATTAAAATTTACGCTTGATATATTAGCATAATCAAACTCCCAAATATGTCTAGTTCAATTCAAAATATGTCCGCTACTATCTTCTCTTATAATCCTACAGCCACTACTGTTTTGGGGAAAGAAAGATTATCCTTACAATCTTTATCCTAAACTGTACCAAATTTCTTCTACCTAACATTATAGGGTTTTTGTGTTTTTTTTTTTTTTTTTACCGGAGACTAAACTCACAACCTCATGCTTGCCAGACAGGCACTTATTCTGCTGAACTAAACCCCTGGCCCCATCATAGCTTTTTTTTTTTTTTTAAAGAGAGTTAATTTTTTCTTAGTATATGTTTGTAATATATAGTATTACATTCAGTTAAGGAGCCTGATACATATACATACATCTTGATCATTTTTACTCTCCCAACCTTCTCCTTGCCCTAACACAGCTTTAAATATAAAGAAACACAAGCTACAAAGGATATTATACATGGATTATCATACAATTCTGGACATTCAATGAAGAAGGAGATGCTCAATTTATCTATTCAGCTTAACTGGCTGGTTACTCAATAATTAGAATGATCCAATGGAATATAATGCAAGCAAGAAATATAAACCCACAATTTTAATTTTATTATCCAGAATAAAATACAGGTTAAAATTATGTTTAATAATGTTATGTAAACTAATATATTCATACTATCAATGAGACATTTTACTTTTTTTCACTAGGTCTTTGAAATCTAGTGTGTAGATTACAGTATGCCTCAACCTGAACCTGTTATGTTTCAAGTGCTCAACAGTCACATATGACTAATAACTAACAGTTGCACAAGACAATGCAAGCCCACAGTATGTGCTTGTTTTTATCAATAGTAACCCTAACTCTATTTAATCAGTCACATATGCCCATAAACTGCTAGGCAAAACTGCTCAAACCAAAACCAAATGAAATTCATTTCAAAAACTCCCATGTCTTTGATGTTTCAAACATTGTGTAAAATACTACCAGAATGAGGGGAAAAGGTTTGGAGAAGAATGTGGGGTTGAAAGATGTAGTAATAGAGATCATAAAGCTTGGTACCAATAAATTCTATTATTAGAAAAACACATGCCCTTAAAAAAAGAAAGGAAAACATTAAGGATCAGCGAATTCCTAGGCATGATGAAGACTGAGTATATAACATAAAGAACTCAGCTGTATATAATATCAGCTATATATTATATGTATATAATATAATATTCATTGTCACTGAAGTAACTTCAGAGAACATTTCAACACACAACTGGGCACCTTAGTTCAATAAATAGTTTGTGTTTGGGCCAGGGATATAGCTCAGTAACATAGCGCCTGCCTGGCAAGCACGAGGTCCCAAGTTCAATTCCCGGTAACCCCCATTCATGTTTACAAACAGAATAACATTCTTTTCAAATCCAAGTATACTTCAATTTCAATGCATTTACTTTTTAATTTTATTTTAAAGGGGGTAAAATTAAACACAACAAAACAGAATAGAACGGGACATAAGAAAGCATACATTTCAAAGCTAGACAACCAGGGATCTTCACTATCTGTCATATTGTCTCTTGTTTTCTTCCAAATGGTTGTCCATATCTTTGCATATGGGGCGCTCATACTAAATAACATAGCCAATCTTTTCACCAGATGTGTAGTTAACTGGCTCCCACTTGCCAGGGGGTGGAGGGACACGGGACGGGGGACTGGACTACATGAGATGTTTGATTCTCAGCCAGCACACTGGCAGGCTCACAGCCGCCCCCCAGAGAGGGGAGGAGCTCCTTGTTCTCCTGGCACCCCGAGTCAACCACATGGTGCAGGTCCCGATGCACCAGGGTCCCTTCCCTACAGGCCCCCCAAAGTCTGCCATACTTACCTGCTATTTCTTAAGATCTGATGAATTGACCATTCCATTTCCAAAGTTCTGAAATGGCCAACAGACCACAGAAAGAATTCTCTTTAGGCTCCTGTTTGAAACCAGCAGCTACAGCAATCTGCTGGCCTTGCTTCAGGGCCACTCAATGTATTTACTTTTAAACCTTTTAAGGTTATAGCACCTATTCAAAGATGTTTTTCTTTGTCTAGAACCCTTATACCCAGAATAATTTTAGGTTGATAAAACACAAGCAAACTAAATTAACTACGTTTCATTTCAAAGAAACCTGATCATTATTTGTGGAACTACAAGAATCCACTGATGGGTTGAAGAACCTCTACTGTCATACATCTGTGGTATTTTTATAATGTGATGTTAAGTCAGGGTTAAACACATTACTTTTACGTTGAGTATCTCTTGAAGCCTCTGTAAGTTAGCTAAAGTCAATTTCTAATTTCTAAAGCCTCTAATTTCTAAAGCCACAATGCAAACAAGAACATTAAGGCTGCCGAACTCCTAAGACCTAGAGTCTTTAAAAGGAAAATTGGCAGTCACGCTACTTTGGTCCAAGATATTAATTTTACTAATTGCTGTTTTTTAGTTTGTTTTTTGTTTTTGTTTTTGTTTTTGTTTTTGTTTTGGTACCTGAGATCAAACTCAAGACCTTGTGCTTGCCAGGCAGGCGCTTACACCACTGAGCTAAATCCCTGGCCGTAATTGCTTATTTTTGAGTTCTTGGTTCATAATTTTTTCAAAAATGTATGCTTGAATGATCTTCAGTAAACAGAGGTAAACCACCCACAGACCCTCCTCACCTGCCCTAAAATTCAAAGCCCATAAGGATAATCTTTGGGTTTTTTCCCAAAAGTGTTCATTTTATTCATTCTCCCAAGTCAACATAAGTTCATTAAGCAAGCTTTCACTGAGTACCTGTTCTAGCATTACACTGGAGCATGAAGAAATACTTTTACACAGGTTCAGTCTTCCAAAAGACTAAAACCTAGTTATAGAAATTACATGAATAAGGGAAAGACAAACACAAGAAAGTATATGATTTATGTACAAAACATTAAACACCAAAGAAATAATGGAGGATAGTGCCATTTGAAATTGGTTTCAGCAAAGGGAGGAGGAGGATATTAAAGGAAATACAGATTAGGTTTCAACATGTGGGGAGGAACTATCAAGAACACAATGAACGATATCCTACAGAAGACATGAGGTGCCTGCCCTGAGCAGAAGAGTATAAACAGAGAACCTGAAGAAAGGCAATGGCAGTAGGCACAGAGAGGAATAAATGGAATAAACCAGTCACAGTAGTTTCTCTACTGCCAACTGCAAAGTGGAACTACTCAGGAAACTTTAAAAATACTAGTATTGAGACCTTAACCCACAGATTTTTACTTAATCATTTCAGGTTACAACCCTTTTAATGTTCCCCATGGTCTCTAATGTGCATGCCTACCTTAAAAGAAAAACCAGTGGGACTTGGTAACTGGCAATAGAAGAAGGAGGAAGACTCCTCCTATGCTAAGAAGGTATCTATAAAAATAATGCTATTTATGGAAGAATTCAAAGAGTGGAAAAAGTAAAAATAGGTTAGCCTTTTAGATTTTACCACTTGGTCTACAAAGTTCTACACAATAAACAGATTTTAGCTGGATGTGGTGATACACGCCTATAATCCCAGCAGTTGGGAGGCTAAGGAAGGAGAACTATTGTGAGTTCAAGGCCAGTTTGTGCCAAAGTGAGCTCAAGGCCAGCCTGAACTGCAGAGTGAAACCCTGTCTCAAAAGAAACAAAAACAAACAAACAAAAAAAAGGTTCACTTGATGCAGGTCATACTGTAATTACTTGTCTAATATTTTTCATCAGAAATAATCCAAAAGTAAGCTTCTAAGAAGCCTCTAATTCCCAGCTGAAAACAATATCCTCCCCTCCTTGCTATTTGCATGGCATTAGTTACCATGCAGAGATCCTGTCTACTCTGGAAAGGAGAGATCAGTACACTTCATTCCTCCTTTTACTTGGTATCCAAAACACTGCTTTGCATATAACACATACTCCATATAAAGTCAGTGCCAGGCAGAGATGCTCAGTTAAAATTCTGTCACTTCAGGTTGCATATGTTTCTAAATGCTTTACAAATGAACTAAAATCTATCCCTAGCTGTTTCTGCTTCTTGGAACCCTTCCAACACTCTTCAAGTACACACTAGTGCCTTCTACCTTTATCCCCTTGCCTTTGCTTCTTGACAAGACTGAGTCTAGTCACTTCACATGAGTCAGTAAAAAGGAAGCTACACACAATTTCAGGAAAAACATTCCCAGAGTTCAACTCCTAAAATGTACTTCTGAATCTCCAAAAAATTTCTTTTAAGACCTCCACCACATACTCAGTCTTCAGGCTAACATCAAGCTTTATTCTAGTTCTCACTTAATGGGTGTTTTTTTGGTCTTCAGATTTCCTATTTACTACATGAGTATTTCACACCTTTTCCCATATTCATATTATTAACAAGAAGTACTTTTCCTACATGAACAGAAAGTTTTTCATACATCCGTATCAAGACCAGAAAGTACTACTATTTGCAAGATACTCCAGGAAGAAACCAGGAAGCTGCTCAAGTCAAGGTTGGCCATGCAGACAGTCTGAACAACCCTAGGACTTAAAACTTGAAACTCATTAGGAGGCTTGGCAGATTTATCATATCCTTTCTCTGTCAAAGGTTGTTTCCAAATCACAATTGCACTGGACAGTTTTGTGTTGCTTCCATCACTACGTAATAGCAAATAACTGATTCACATAAACACTGAGTCTTTGTTTCCTTGCTTATGACTCCAACGTTGTAAGCCAGTCTTTAACTTATCCATCTTTTTGTATTTTCTAATTCTCAGGAATAGTTGAGGACTTTTTAAAGTGACCCACATTTTCACCATGATTTATCAACATTTTTCCATTTGAATTAACTAAAGCTCTAATCTCTTTTTTCTTAGGTAGACTGCCTATGATCAAAACATGGCAAAGGCTTAAAATTCAATATGCTTCACTAATTTCACAATATGGGAGAAACAAGATAAACACAGGAAGGCATTGATCTTCGCCCTAGGAATTTCATCATGACTCACCATTATAAGCACACAGGCAAAAGATACAGGAAGAAAATGTTCAAATGGGAAGGTGAACAAGAGAGAGGGAAGGGAAAAAGGAAGGAAGGGGAAAGAAAAAATAGAAGGAAAAAAGTGGAAACAAAGCTTTGTAAGTAAATATGGACATGAGGGGTTGAAGAGATTGGAGGAAATAGGGAGGGGGTTAAATATATAAGCCAGGCGAAGTGGCATACCCCTGTAATTCTAGCACTCTGGAGCTGACACAGGACGTGAATTAAAGGCCAGCCTATACTACAAAGTAAGACCTTGTCTCAAAAAAAATCCTGGGCTGCATGGTAAGTTCAAGGCCAGATTAAACTACATAATGAGACCTTGTCTCAAAACAAACAAAAAAAATTATGTATAGTACAAATTCCCTATGGTGAATGTGATCACTATGTATTTCTAAAATGTACCAATAAAACTGACAAAAAAAAAAAAGACATGAAGATCAATGGAACAAATTAGAAGATACAAAAACAACTCCAGACACACTAAGCTACCTTATCTTTGACAAAGGTGCCAAACACATTCATTGGAAGACAGATAGTCTCTTATGGTGCTGTAAAAACTGGCTCTACACATGTCAAAAATTAAAGCTGGACCCAAATCTTTCACCATACACTAAGCTAAAATCAGAATAGATAAAAAAAAATCTTAATATTAAAACAGAAACATTAAATCTCCTGGAAGATAAGAGTAAGCAAAATTCTTGAAGACATGATATATGCAAAGACTTTATGAACAAAACACGGATTGCACAGGAACTATCACAAAGAATCAGCAACTGAGATTTTACCCTATTGAAAACATTTTGCACAGCAAAAGAAACCACCGAGTGAAGAGACAACCCACAACGTGAGAGAAAAAATGTTTGCCAGCTGTTCCTCAGACAAAGGATTACTATTGAGAACATATAAAGAACTAAAAAAAAAAAAAAAAAAAATCAGATTTAAAGACCCAATCCAAAAATAGGCATGAAATGAATATACACTTCTCAGATTTAAAAAAAAAATACAAACAGCAAATAAGTATATGAAAACATGTTCAACATCATTGGTCATTTGAGACATGGAAATTAAAACAACACTGAGATTCCATCTCACCCTAGAAAAAACAGCTATTATCAAAAAATCAAGCAATAGCAAATGCTGGAAGTGCTATGGTGAAAAAAGACCCCTTCAGCACTGTTGTTGGGAGTTTAGACTGGTGAAACCATTGTGGAAATCAGTGTGGAGATTCCTCAAAACCCTAGGACTAAAAGTCCCATTCGACTCACATATTCCCCTTCTGAGTATCTTCCCAAAAGAATTAAAAACATCATATCACAGCAATATATGTGCACCCATGTTCACAGCAGCACAATTTGTAATAGCTAAATCTTAGAAACAACCTAAATGCCCATCAACAACTGAGGAATAGATAAAAGATGATGTGGTATTTTTATACAATGGAGTATACTCAGCCACAAAGAAGGATAAACTGGAGACTTTTATAGGTAAATGGATACAACTTGAGACCATACTCCTAAGTAAAATAAATCAGACACACATGTGTAAACATCGTATTGTCTCACCAATGTGAGCTGAAAGAAATAACATATGTATATGTATTTATGTACGTATATGTATGTATATGTGCATATAAAAAATAGTTAAGATTACAAATTTCTCTCAGTTCACGAAAGAGAAAGATTCCAGATGGTATTATTTAGACAACTGAATGCAAATGTGTTGTGCTCTGGGTAAATGATTTGAGGATGACAATGTGCAATGTATGTACCATTGTTGCCCTAACTGACACATTTTGAAATTTACTTTTAGGGTTTTTTTAATCTTGTGTGCTGTTTTGGGGGATTTTTGGTTTTTGTTTTGTTTTGTTTTGGGTTTTTTTGTCTTTTTCCTTGAAATAAAATGGATCTGGAAGAAAGAAAAAAATGGATTTGAAAAAATAAATAAAATGTACCAATACAATTAAAAACAAAAAATAAGCATCTCCCAGGTGTGGTGGCAAACATCTGTAATCCCACCACTCAGGAGTATAACCAGAAATTCAAGGCCAGCCTGCACTACATAGTAAGACCTTACTTCAACAATCCCCCTCCAAAAAGTATCTATGAAAAAAAAAAAAAAACAGTAAATGAACAAATAACAAAGGACCAAGGTATTTTTTGAAAAGTCTTAAAGAAGTAAATCAAAAGTAAAACCACTTGTGAAGACAACTAATTTGTATTGTTCCTCTTCCCTTTAAAATGATTTTGTAACAGCTGGTGGTTGCTCAGTGGCATAAGCCTGGCAAGCATGAAGTCATGAGTTCAATCCCCAGTACCAATAAATAAATAAATAAATAAATAACATTATTTTTATTAATTTATTCCTTCTTTGCAACAGTAAAATATTGGGTACATGGTCTGAACTACAGTAACTTCAAATTAGCATTAACTACCAAGGAAAGAGAAAATCTAAGGGAAGGAAAATGAGAGAGCATTTGACAATAGAGAAAAATCAACAGATTTTTTATAGCAAAAAAAAAGTGTCACTGGTTTTTAATCATAAACTTCAAAAATATTACTGAACTTGCCTCACACAGCTATACACTGCAATTATCTACTCTTTCTACATGGTTCATGAAGAAAATTTCATAAAAGAGGACCAAGGATATAGCTCAGCGGCACAAGCACCTGTGTGGCAAGCGCAATGTCCTGAGTTTGATTCTTAGTACAATGAGACAGAGACACAGAGAGACAGAGAGAGACTGAGAGATGGGGGAAGGGAGAGAGGGAAGGAGGGAAAGGAAAGGAAAAGAAAGGAAAGGAAAGGAAGGAAAGGAGAATGAAACGAAGAATGAACAGACAGAGAGAAAAAAGAGAGAGAAAGAAAGAAAATTTCATGACAGAAACCAATCCATTTTATTTCAAAGAGAATAAATGAGCCAGGCATGGCGGCTCATTTCTGTAATCTCAGCACTTGGGAGGCTGAGGCAGGAGAGTAGTTTACAAGTTTGAAACCAGCCTGGGCTATAAAGTGAGACCAAGGCCAGCCTAAACTGCAGTGAGACCCTATCAGAAAGAAAAGAAAAGAAAAGAAAAGAAAAGAAAAGAAAAGAAAAGAAAAGAAAAGAAAAGAAAAGAAAAGAAAAGGAAAGACAGAAAGACAGAAAGACAGACAGAAAGACAGACAGACAGACAGACAGAAAGAAAGAAAGAAAGAAAGAAAGAAAGAAAGAAAGAAAGAAAGAAAATTTCAAAACACATCAATTGGGGCAACAATTGGTACATACACTGTGCATTGTCATCCCCAAATCATTCACCCAGAGCACAAGACATCTGCATTCAATTGTCTAAACAGTGCCAGCACAAATCTTTCTCTTCAGTGACCTCAAAGAAATCAGTAGTATATCCTATCTTTTTTATACACCTATTTATATATACATATACATAATGCGGTTTCTTTCAGCTTCTCACACTAGTGAAACAATATGACATTTACACGTGTCTGATTTAGTTCATTTATGAGTATGGTCTCGAGCTGTTTCGCCCAAATTTAAACAGATACCTAGTTATGATAACAAAATTTATAAGTTTATTATCCTAAAGAGATGCATGCTAAAATACATGAAGATAAAGCATCAAAATGTTTCATGTTTCAGAGAAAAAAAGTACACTGGGACATAAACATTTATACACCCATGCAAATGTGTCTATATGTTAATTGATGAACCTAAAGAAAGGGCACAGAGGTGCTACAAGATTTCAAGTTTAAATTTCTGCAAAATAAAAAGGGAAGAAAGGGCCATTTAGAAAGTCATTTACCCATTTCTTTAAAACTGTGACCCAGGGCTGGGGATTTAGCTCAGTGGCATAAGCACCTGCATGGCAAGTGTGAGATCATGAGTTCAATCCCAGGTACCCCCCCCAAAAAAACTGTGACCCACCAAAAAAAACAAGTCAAGGACATATACTTGATATTAATAGTAAAACAACTAAGGTACAGCACATTACAGGAAACTCCTCAGGCATAAACATTGCACTTAAAAGAAAAATTCTAGCTATGCATCATGGCACATGCCTGTAATTTCAGCATTCTGGAAGACTGAAACAGGAAGATTACAAGTTGGAACCCAGTCTGGACAACTCAGCAAGGCCTAGTATCAAAATTTGAAACAGAAAGTGATAGGGTGAGAGAAGAGAATGGCCTGGTGCTAAGGCCCTAGGTTCAATTTTAAATGCTACCCAAAAAACATAGGAACAACCCAAAAAACACTCACATTGCCCATGTATTCTGAGAGCAGGTCCTGCAGAGCTTGGCGGACAGCATTGCACTCTGCCACAATTCGCTCCCGTCGGTCATCACGCGTACAAGATGAGTCAGCCATGAGTGCAGCACCACTAATGATACTTTCCAGGCGCTCCTCTAGGGAAGGTCTAAATCGCTCTTCACTGAAGCTCAAAGGGTCCACAATGATTTGTTTCTGCAAAGGAAGTTTTACAAACGTTAATGCTCATTTCTGTTCCTTCTGTTTCAAGAAGGCAAGTAAAGTGTCCATTAGGAATATCTAGACAATTCCAATACCTAAAAGAAAATTACTCTTCTTGGCAAATGAAAGCCTATCCCTTGTAAATTGAACTTATAGTAGACCACTTCCCAAAAAAGACATTATCTAGCCAAACAGTCCCTAGGTAAGGTATGATATCAGAAATGCAAACACATACAGATGTGTCATGTTCATATAACACCTAAAGGTCAGCCTATATTGTAATAGTAATTCAAATTATCAGATGAGAATTACAAAGAAAATAAAACATCTCTTTTTTATGTGCAGAGTATAAACTGCTAAGTGACAGAAACAGAACTGTTTTCGGGAAAAAAAAATTTACAACTAAATATGTAACACTAACTTCTACCCCAAAGTTTCATGGAATGATGTATCTGTAATGAATTTTATCCATTTTCCTCACTTTATACCTGCTGAGGCAGGAGAATCAAAAAGTTAAGCCCAGTCCAGGCAAGTCAGCAACTCAGTGAGACCCTGTCTCAAAATAAAATTAAAAAGCAGGGATATTGGGAATGAAGCTCAGTGCAAAGGCCAACCTATGGAAAGAAAAAAAGGGGTTGAAGGAAAAAAGATGCATCTTAAGAGTTTGTTACAGTCACTTCATAAAGCTCCAATTTGAATACCATGGTCTTTGGATTTTACACTGTCTTATAAGAAATTCGAAATTAGGTATGCTTATTAGCAAAGATCAGTTACCCAAACAGAAGAGGTAAGACAAGTAGGTGAAGAAAAGGCAAAACTAACTGGTAAAAACAAAATGTACTCCATTGCTTTGAATTCTATACTTTGAAGCATTCCTATTAAGAAATTTAGCCAGGTGTGATGGTACACACCTATCACCCCAGCACTTAAGGAGGCTGAGGCAGGAGATCACCACAAGTTCAAGGTCAGCCTTGACTACAGTCAGACCCTGTCTTAAAAAAAAGAAAAAAAAAAAAAACTTGAAACACAATATGCCCTTACTTTAATTTAAAAGACAAAATTTTGCCCTGACAGTTGGTCTAACAAAAAAATTGTTTTAAAAATCTTAACCTGCTGCCATCTACTGGAAACCAGAGGCATTGTGGGTAGGAATTTTTTTAAAAATCAGAGTTGTATACACAGTGCATCAACACCATAATACACACAGGACATAGGACACCATTTATAAAAGGTAATTATATAGCAGTATACTAAGAAAATAACGTTAATTCCAAATATTCACTTCATTAAACTGTGTGGTCATGATTCAAATTAATTCACAGAAGTATATCTAAGCAGACAATTAAAATTAAGATAACAGCAATCAGTATGGTGTTATCTGGTATTCCTCAATTAGACTATGTGCTCTTAGAGGTCAGAGCATATCACTTGTGCTTGTGCATTTCCCAGAGCTTCAAATCTGTTAGAAGCAGCTTGGCACGGTGATATATGCCTGCAATCCCAGCAATAAACAGATTGAGACAAAAGGGTCACCAAGAGTTCAAGACCAGCCTAGGCTTCATAGGGAGTTCAAGGCCAGCCTGGAATACATGAGGGTCTGTCTCAAAAAACCAAAACATAACAAAAGAAAGTCTGCCAGGTCGAAATCTTGTTTGAAATGACCCAGACTCATTCTCAATAAAAAATAATCTCATAGGAAATACAAGTTGCATGAAACAATACAGAAATCTAACCCAAACTGGAAAAAAGACAAATACTTTGAGCTAAGTTATCATCAAGTAGAAATTTCTTTCCACTTAGATTTGCAATTGAGCTTTCATCAGAAGGCTTGATCACATTTTCTCAAGAACCAGTTATCTTCTAGGGGTTGGTGAAGAGACTAAAGTTTCCTTCCAAGCATAACTTACATCAAAATTATTGAGAGCATATGCCAGTTCTCCTCCTCCACCCTGGTGCTGGGAAGAGTCATCTGACGCAGTAGCCTGGGCAGCATTGGAAATGCCTGTGACTGCCTGCTGCAGCTGCTTGTATATCAGGTCCCGGTTGGCCTTATAGGCTGCAACATCAGGGTGCTGTAAGCACGCCTGAGACGCAGTATAGAGGATTGGAACATTCTTCTGTAGGATTCCTCTGGCTGCAGCCATCTGATCGCGATGACCCACATCCTTCAATTCCTACAAAAGTAAAGTAAGAATATTGGAGCACTCTTTATTTGGGTTCCATTAATATGAAAATTTGCCAGTCTGAAAAGTTAGTGATTCTATTAATCACATGCATCATTTTCATTAGCAACCAATCTTGAAAGTTAATCACAAAGGAAACAGTAGGGCTTAATAGGTTAAGACTGAGCTTTGGAATCATACAGACTTTTTTTCTGATTTTGTGATCTTACTATAAATGCTGTAAAAACAGGAGCAGCAACAAGTGTTCTTTTATCTTTTTGAGTAAATGGAATAATGCATATAAAGTAACTAGAATAGCACTAAACAAAAAGTCAAATCATAAAATCACTTAACATTTTGATTATAATTTTATATATAACCATATATAGATATATTATAAAACTATATATATATAACCAAAATAGATCATATAGACAGGTTTAAACAGAGAATGATTGTGAGGAATTACTGAGTTATATGGCTGAGTGTGGTGGCACACACTTGTAATCCCTACGCTTGAGGCTGAAAGTAGGAAGATACTGAGTTCAAGATCAGCCTGAGCTACAGAGTAAGCTCAAGGTTGGTGTGGACTACACTGCACGATCTTGCCACAAAAAAGAAAAAAAAAAAAACTTAAGTCATACAAGTTCCACACTCCTCTCTCCTTTCCTTACCCAAAACCTACATTAGAACACAGATCACACCTTCCTTACACAAGTAAAATCAATCAGTTTACCAGCCACTAAACCGCAAAGCTGAAGCTCATGTGCTCCATGATTTCAATTCATAATTATAATATTCATTATAGATATGGTCTTTTTGTGTTTTGTTTGTTTTTTTGAGGTAGAGTCTCGGCTCTGTGGTTCAGGCTGGTCCTGAACTCACTATGTAGCTGAGGCTGGCCTCGAACTCACAGCAATCTTCCTGCCCTAGCTTCCTGAGTACACAAAGGGTCAAAGCACCACCACACCCAGTTATAGATGTGGTTTTAAGTGACAAATGTCCTTTTCAATTTCCTCCATTCCATAATTATAATCCACAGTTAAAAAGACATGAGATTCTTGGCATAATTTCTATTAATGCCATCCATCTATTAGACTTGGTAGGTAGGTTTAATGACAAGTGAGTGATACCAATAATAACCAAGATGGGATGGGAACATTTCTGATATCCCACTGTTACTGAATATGAGGAGAAAGACAAAGAGAAATCTTTGGTAAATATGAATTACCACCAGAGGAAATATGGTTGATAATTCCGATAAGCAGATTTACTCCAAGTCTATTTACATATGATCATATAATTTCAATGTTAGCATCACCAACTGAAACCTAAGGTACAAATTTAAATGTTTTTAAATGAATACTAGATATATAAACAGTAAGACAAAACCAACTTTAAAAGGCCAAAGTTAATTACTCAATTAAAAATCTGGCCTAACTACACGGCTTACCTTTCTAAATCAGTTCCTAATTAAGCATCAGAGAAGTCAAACTGGCTTCCTTTTTCTGAAACACCATGTCAGTATATATTTTAGGGTTTACATCTTTATCCAAACCATGAATAATATGACTTGCATACCTTTCCTCCTAGAATTCATTTCTAACTTGAAACCTGAATTTGCAAGTAATAGCTCACAGCACTCCAAATACCCTGTAGCACAGTGCATTAAACTAAATATGCAGAAACAGTACTCTGGATTTAGAGAATAAGTAACCATTTCAAGAAGCTGTGGCTAATGTTACACTTAAACAGCTGGAGGACATGTTCTGTGGAGCATTTCCTAAATGTCTTCCCCTCACCACAATCTCAAGGACTCTCAATCTTCTAGGGAAGTCCTTTTAAGTACTTACGCTGTCCTCTATTTTCTAAAATGTTTTTGCAATCAGCTTTGGCATTCCTTGTAAAGTCAGATGAACATATCTTCTTATAATGCTTACCAAACATATTTGTGATCATCTAAAGTTAACAGGTGCCAGAATTACATACTAGTCAACACCTGACATCCCTAAGTCACTGCTTCATCTGGTATAATAATCATCTACTTTTCTAAAGACTGTATTAGGTTAAATACTGAAAAACAGGACACTGTGGATTTACGGAATTTCAAGACTCAATTATGGCAACACATGTGGCTAAGTATTATGCTTAAATAGCAGATGCACATGTTCTGTGTTGTACTTTCTAAATGTCTTGTCCTCACTACAACATATTTCTGATAGTCTCCTACTTGCCAAGTATGGCAAGTAACTTATATGAAAAGAATATAATCACTTATCCTAACTGCTAAAGTGTTCTACTTTATGTCTTCAGAACTGCTTTTGCCTTAGCACAAAGAAACTAATTTTAAGTGAACATAGGAAACACAGTTAAGTGAACATAGGAAAATAGATACTACACTGGGCATCACTATTTATTGTAATAAAAATACATAAATCAAAAGTATTCAAGGAAGTCAAGCGTGTGATGCATGTCTATAATCTAGCACTTGGGAGGCAGAAACAGGAAGACTGCTGTGAATTCCAGGCCAGCTTTGGTTACATAAGTGAAAGGTATACAACGCTGATAAGTAATCCAGATTATTGAGAACAGTGAGTTATTAGCCTAATACATTACTTTAAAAATTAGGATCCCAGGGACTACTTTGGCCTTCAGGATTCCTCAACTTTACCAAACCAGTTATAGTTCAAGCAGACTCAGGAACAAACATATCAAGGAAACAGGTCTAGTCATGAATTTCAATTGTTCATCCCATGCAGTGACCAAGAAATACAAGCTAAGTTCAAAATAGCCTAATCAGATCGTGGAACAGAACTGTTAACAGTCTCACTGTTTGAATGTCTACTTTACATGTTTTAACTTTATAATTTGAACAACTATTTCCAAGAAGTCAGTATGTAATTTGTCAAGCAATACTCTTAGGTTTTTTTTGTTGTTGTTCTTTTCCTTTTTTCCTTGGAATTCTGTATTGTTGCTACCCTTTATTTTGTTTTGTTTTGTTTTCTTTTCTTTCTTCTCATTAAATAAAAATTTTTTAAATAGCCTATTATCACAACCCAAACATGAAATTTAAGTGAAAGTTTCCTCTCATTTTCTTCTTTAACAATATAAAACTAGCTACAGATACATTTGATCAGATGTCTTATATTGGATTCAAATGACTATACTTAAAAACCAAAATGACCAAACAAAGCAACTTTGTCCTGATTTTTTTTTTTAAACAGATAAAACTTGTTGACAGAGCCCAACATGGCACCACAAGCCTGCAATCCCAACACTGAGAGGTTGAGGCAGGAGGACCCAAGTTCAAATCCAGTTTAGGCAACTTAGCCAGACCCTGTCTCAAAATAAAAAATTTTAAATAGGGAGGACATGTAGCTCAGGGTGAAGGCTCTGAGTTCAATATCCAGTACTGCAAATAATAATAATACCATGGAGAGTAACATTACCAAATGCATCTATCTGTTGAACTTTTCAGGAAAATAACCCTGTAAGTCAGTTTATAGACTAGCTAAGAAATAAGAGGTACAGTAGTAAGTTTTTCCAAATATCTCAACAAGCTCTTTATATGTGAGGGAATGGAATTTGAACAACAAAACACTCCCCTCTAGCATGCTGGGAGTCAGGATAGACAATATGAGGCAGAGGTGGTTCTCCTGTCAGAAACCAGGGTTGATGTTGACAAAACACTCCCTTTTCTAAAAGTTGCTGCAAAGATGAGACAGTCAATACAGGAGATAAATTATTACTTAACATGCCTGAAGAAAGAAGAAAAAGTCCAAAGTTTTGAAAAAACAGATCAAAACAGTTGCTGCACCTGAAGTTCAAAAATGTCTCCTAAAAGTTGATTGCATTAAAGAGTTGGTTACCCCTGATGGGATCGGAGAAACCAAACAGATCATGAGGGCTCTAATTTCAAATGGATTAAGCCATCAATGAGTTCATAGCTTAATGGGCTTTTAGGGAGGTTCATAAACTCAGTAGGCTTTTAGGTAGGGCCTAATTGGATGGAGTTGGAGTCACTAATAAAAGAGTATGCATTTGAAGGGATTATTTAGTCCCTAACCCATTCTTCTCAGGCCCTTTATCCACTCTGCTTTCTGGCTGCCACTAGATGAACCACTTTTTCCATCATTTTCTGCCTTTGAATCACCAGACTATATTGTAACCTCTAAAACCACTAGTCAAAATAAAACTTCTTTCATTCTTTTCTGATATTTGGACCTAGTGATGAAAAACTGACTAATATGAGAGGTAAACATAAAGCATTGAAAAAATTCAGTCAAAAATATGAACAGTTACTAAAGGAAATGAGCAGGCAGTACCCAAATGAAGCTGAGTACAGAAGTATCCAGAATGAATTACCAAAATGCTGGGTCCTTAGGATGAAATGAGTAGAAGTTTTATTCCCCAAATAAGCACTAATCTAAAGAATATATACAAAGGCCCAGGTCCTATAAAAGGCCATTTTGTAAACAGGGGACACACAGGGGTCCACAATCAGCATACTCAAGAAATTTTCTTTTCTTTTTATTGAGATGGGATCTCATTATGTAGTCCAGGTTGGCACTGAACTATGTAGTCCAGACATCAAACTCACAGTGATCCTCCTGCCTCCACCTCATGAAGGTTAGAATTAGAGGACCACACCCAGCTAAATGGATTTTCTCAATAGGAGTCTAAGGCTAAATGTTAAAGAGTTAGGCAAACTTATAGGTGCTAGTAAACCCAGCTACTCTGAAGGCTGAGGCAGAAGGAGCCCCCCAAGTCCAATGCCTGCCTGAGAAATTTAACAAATTTATGGTGAATTTAACAATTCAACATAAAAATAAAAAAGGGCTAGGCCAGGAAAATAGCACAGCAGCACAGTACCTGCCTGGCAAGTACAAGGTCCTGAGCTCTATTCCCAGTACAAAAATGAAAGTGGGGGAGGGATGGAGAGGGAAGGAAAGGCCAGGTCAGGGATACAGCTCAGTGGCACAGCACCTGCCTGGCAAGCATCTGTCTGGCAAGCATCTGCCTGTCAAGCATGAAGTCCTGAGTTTGATTCCTGCTACAAAAACAAACAAACTAACTAACTAAAAAGCTGGCTGTGGTGGCACACTCCTGTAATCCCCACATTTGGGAAGTTGAGGCAGGAGGATGGTTGCAAATTCAAAACCAGCCTGGGCTACAAAGTGAGCCCCAGGCCAGCCTGAACTGCATAGAGAGATCCTGTCTCAAAAAGAAAAAAAAAAAAAAGGCTGAAAATGTAGCTTAATGATAGAGAGTTCCTGGGTTCACTCTCCTGTACTGGGCCCATCAAAAGCAAACTATAAATAACTTTGGCACACTACAAACCCAAGAAATGGATGCTCCCATTTAAAAATCACAATAGGAAGTCAGATGCAGTGAAGCACGCATGTAATTCCAGCACTTGGGAGGCTAAGACAGTAGGGTACCCATGAGTCCAAGATGTGCCTGACTACACAGTGAGTTCAAAACCAGCCTAAACTACATAGCAGGATCCTGTCTCAAATAAATTAAATAAATAAATAAATAAATAAATAATCAGTCAGTCACAAAAGAAAAAGAAAATAGCAATAAAATAAAAAAGTGCCAGGCATGGTGGCAGATGCTATAATCCTGGTACTCGAGAAGCTGAGGCAGGAGGATCGCTGCCAAGAATGTGTGGTGGGTGCTGTGCAACAGGAGCTTTGCATTTCAGCCACCCAGGAAAACTAGCAGGGAGAGGGCCTATGAGCAACATCACAGCATCACTCTCCTATCTCCTCTGAACTTTTGCTTATGTTTCCCATAAGCAAACCTAACCAGGAACCCTGAAGCAGGCAGCCTATGGACACACATCCAGATAGATGAAATTTCCAAGGCAGAGAAATGGGAGGACAAGGGCAGAACATAAAATATGGAAAGACAAAAATGTTACCCAACATGTGCGCAGTAGGACCAAGATATTTATGATATCTTGTTTTAAATTTGGTGGCCATTCACTGTGACTTTTTAAAAATAATAGTGGATCATGTACCAAGATTCTGTGTGTATTTTAGGAAAAAAATTCAGTTAACAAAAAATGTAACAAGTTCTACTTAGCAAAACACGCTCAGAAATCGTTACAAAGAAAGCTTTAAATTGAGGATTCACTGACTCCACAGAATTAGTATTGTGTCTCAGTTTTCAAAATTAACCTTTAGAAAGCTTAAACTGGGCCAGGGGTATAGCTCAGCGGCATAGCACCTATCTGGAATACGTGAGGTCCTGAGTTCAAGTCCCAGTTCCAAAAACTAAAGCTTAAGCTTAGAAGATTTAAAATGAGATAGAATGAACCAGCATAAGAAATGCTCTTTGGATTAAAGAAAGCACCCTTAGGATGTCCAAAAAAGTACACCCTCTAATGTTTTTACTGTGACTGGTGTGAAGGATCCGCATATAACATATTTAAACTACCTTAACTCAGGTATCACTCTGAAGTATTCTGCCAAAATGTTGAGAAAAGCAGAAGATAGTTTTAGTTCAGTCAATATCACATGTTAACAGGAACTCTTAATGGATTTGTGGCACACAGAATTAAAACTCAAACAGCATTAGTTTCCAACACATTTTTCCAATTGCAAACAAAATCCTGAACTGTTACTATGTTTTACTTCAAAACTCCGTCTATTTACTTATTACAACACTTCACAAAGACACAAAATAGTAACTGGCAGTCTAAATGTTCTTATTTTCCTAAATAGTTGTAAACCTTCTAAGCCAAGATTCAACAAGGTTTCAAGACAGAATGCAGACCAAACTTTATTTTCTAAATATAACAACATTTATTAGCCACTCATGGTGGCACTAGCCTGTAATCCCAGCACTCAGGTGGCTGAGGCAGAGAGGATCACAAGTTCAAGACCAGCCTGAGCTCCATGGAGTGGTTCAAGGCCAGCCTGAATTACAGAGCGAGACTCTATCTCAAAAAAATAACAGAAACCATTTAGTTCACTTACTCAAATGACAATATATATCAAGAGCATTAAGTAAAACAAATTGTGAACATAATTTGGCCAGCTTGCTGTATTTATAGAATTATCACTCTGTTAAGCAAGCTATTGCAGGATCAACCAGCCTTACTCAAAGGGGGAAAAAAAATACTACTCATAATTGGTGTGACAGAGAGTAAGCTAACAAAAGAATAAATAATAAAAGGCATACCAAGTCCAAAAATAACTGAGGCAATAACAAAGTATAGCTATAGTTATCATGTATAATATTAAGTATGAGAAATTTAAAACCAGGATTTCATATGTACAGGATTCAGAAGATTTTTAAAAAACTAAATGGTAATGTATGTATTTTGTCTGCAGAACATATACCCAAAACATAGCTTTATGGGAACGGTATAGGAAGATTTCAAAGCAACACAACACTAAAAATACCAAAGGGCTAAGCTTCAAAAAAGAAGAATACTGATCCACATACCGTACAGGAGTAACTACTAGTAAAGATCGATAAGAATCACTTTAAAAGTGTCAAAACACGATGTGTGGGGTGTGGAGGAGATACTTTCTGATACCAAGACACAGTAATTCTATTTTAATTTGGTTAGGTTTTTTAAACAACCAAATTAAACTCCACAAATAACTCAAGTATAATTCTTGAACATACACACAACAAAGGGCCCATTACCACTCCAGACACTAGAGTTATCTTCACTGAAACTACTAAAATTTTCACAAGAATTAAAACAGGAGCATAACATGAATGCAACTTAATTATAGTTTTGCTAACATCACAACACTGGAAACATATTCTGTACTTTAAGTGTTCTAACATAGTTTAGTATTTGTATAATGTAATAGTACCTTCAGGAAACAGGAAAAATGAGTTTTTCCCACTAAATAATAAAGAACTTTAAAATATCCCTACATAATGACTGTACCTGTTGTCTTTTAGCTGCCATAATGTTCAGCTTATCCACTTCAGGTTTCAGGGCTTTATACTGTATTCCCAAGTCTTGTTCATTGCCAGCATTCCTCAGCTTCAAGATACCATCTTCCACCTACAAAACACAACCCCAATTATCAAGAATTTTGCACCATACAAGCAAACAGATAAAGAAGATAGTGTCAGAAATTTTTTATTCCTTTTAACAGCTACACAGAAAACAATCCAAACCTATGTCCTTAAGTTGGCATGGGACTCCTATTACACAGGTACTTTAAAGGGGCTGAAAAGAACACTCTTGTTGACTGTCAACTAAAAGTATACAATTTAATGTATCTTGGTTCCTCAGCTCTAGGCTCTTCTAGTAGCAGGGAAATGTATCATCAGTATTCCAGAAAAGGAAAGAGTCAATACCTTTGTTACAAGTTCCTCATTAGAACCAAGACAATACTAGTTTCATAGCAGAGTCCTTATGATGTCCATTTATGATGTCCAGAAAAGTTACAGGAAATTAAAAATATCCCTGGCCCATTTAGATAAAACAAGTTCAAAACCAAATAAAATTCTAAGGAATGCTGGACTAAATATGGCCTACACTGGCCTCACTGTGATATAAAGAACAAATTACAGGCACAGGCCTGTACTTACAACTTTCAGCTGAACAAGTAATTTGTAGACATCTGCCATGTCAGCCAAAATCAGCAGCCGGGTAACAGCAGAGAGTAAAGCTCGAGCTGCCCGAACCATGTTGCCTCGCTTCACAGATGAACAGGGATCATCTGCAAATTCTCCCGCAGCACTCTTCATCAAATCTCCTGTTTTACAAAATGAAAAAGGGGAGGAAAATCTTAGCAGAAGATTTAACCTGAATAACTAATCTATGCATAACAAAAATAGTTGAAACTTTACAAGTCATGTACAGATTTAGTGTTGAGTCCTCAGTCTGTTATTTGCATTGTTATATTTTATAACTGTCATTAAAACAAGCACCCTCATATATCTCTAGTAAAGGCATAAAATCTGGAAAGTGACTTGGCACTTCTCTTTGATCTAATGATAATATTCCTTTCCAAAAAAGGATTATTATTATATGTGTCCTTTTTTAAAAATCCAAGATTTGAATGGAAGAAAACATGTATCTAAAGCGATCTACCTGCAAGCCGGGTATGGTAGCACACATTTGTAATACCAGCACTAAGGAAGGTGAGGCAGGATCACCTCAAGTGAGTTCAAGGCCAACCTGAGGTACAAAGTTAATTCAAGGCCAGAGTGTCTTAACAACAACAACAAAGACGTAGTCTACTCTCACAACCACAGAATGATACAGAAATATGACCACCATTAGGTAGAACCACTACACTTTGTTAAAAATTCCAGCTATCCACGTGTACGGCCTTACCAAAGACTTAAGACTCCAGCTACTGATTCCTTTATCTTTCTTGCAGTGAAAAGCAACAAGCACTCAAATGCTCAACCATAAACAGCTAGTCAACTCAGTTGTGGTGTAGCCTACAACTACTATACAAATATAAACAAGTATGTTTAAAAATGTTAAGGTTTATGGAAGAATATTTGGCAGAAAAAATTGGGATCAGAAGGCAAATAAGAGTTATCACAAGGTTATAATCTGTCTCTGTATTATTCTATACATATAAGTTTCTATAATGAACAGATAGCTCACCCAGAGTCCAAAAATTAAGGTATAAAAACACTAAATTTTATCATAGTTATAAACGAATGCCCAGCTTATACAATCCTGATTACATGAATTTTTTGAGACAGGGTCTCACTGTGTAGTTCACATTAGCCTTGAACTTGCAGTGATCCTCCTGCCTCAGTCTCCCAAGTGCTAAGATTACAGGTATGCATCACTATATGCCCAGCTAAATAATTTATTTATAACACTTCCTGAAAACTCACAAAAATTGTACTTTGGTTCATTCATTTCCATTGATAATCATTTTGGGAGCCTATTATCTTACTCTTATAACTCAAAGTGAAGACTAGGACTTGTCCTGTTCACTGCTTTAACTGAGAGTACCTAAACAGTGATGGTTTTAGTATCCCTGGAAAACTCCTCATGCCCTTCCTTGGCTGAGTGTGCCCACTTTAAAGCCTAAAGTCCATTCACTCACCTCTTCCACAAATTTGTTTTAAAGAGTATTCTCAAGAAATCCAACTATTTCCCTATACTTATTTATTTATTTATTTATTTATGGTGCTGGGGATTGAACTCATGACCTTGCGCTTGCCAGCCAGGCACTTACACCACTGAGCTAAATCCCCAGCCAGGAAATCCAACTGTTTCTCAATAGACCTATCAAATTTCTATCAACTTTAGTTGTATGATATGAGCTTAGGAGGGAAAATTTAAATTCACCTCAGACTCACATATTAATAAAGCTTACTGACACCACAGAGTACTACAAGTAAAGAAAAGCTCTTCGTATTTGTCAGGTCAGAAATAACAATAAAGAATTTTATAGTTAATAGGTTTTCCTAGATCTAATATAGTCTTCCATTTTCAAGAAAGACACTGACATATGGCAATCATTACGTGGATTCATAAAGTTAATAATGATATTCCATTGTATTTTAAAAGATGACACTAACTCAGAATCAACATTGCCCAGAGTAGCTATTTCTTCCATTTTTTTGTTATAAGTTAATTTTTGTTGGCTAATTTACTCTTTTAATTACTCACTTTTGTAAAATGGCTCAAGTTGTTTTATTACTGAGAAAAAGACAACACACTTTGTATAACCTGAATAGATGCACCATCAATGAACAATCACCAACAGACTAGAAGTGACATAACTGGTCACAGATCAAGTTACACAACTGCTATTTTGTGTACTTAGCAACAGAATTTGAACTTTAAACAATCACTCATAGTAACTAAATTCTGAACCATGTTTTTAGGAGTATTAGTTAACTGCTGCAAAATTTGTGCATATCAGAAACTTGCAATGTAATGACTGCGTGTGTCCACTTCACAAGGTTGCTGTAGAGATGAAACCAAACACTCTAGGACACAAAAAGGCAAAGCAGAGAGTGCTTAGAACACTGCCTGACACTCATGTACGTTTTATCACAACTGGAACAACCGAGACTGGGGGTTGGAAAGGTAAAAAGATACTAAAGACATACAATTAAAGAATGAAGATTCTAGATTACAAGCGGGAGCACACACAGGACCACATATAATCAGGACTAGAGGAGGAGGCAAAAGCTGTAAGAGAAGTAGATGGCAGCTGAGAAGTGAAGACAAGGTAAGAAGAAAATTTTGGGCAGTATACAAAAATCCCAGTTTTCTCAAAAGCAGGAAATACGGCTTTTTTCTACAAACTGAGAAGGGTACAAACACAAAAGAGAATACAAACTGAGCAGGGTGCAGGGTACAAACAAAAAAGAGAATCTGGGGAGACTGCAAAAAAATCCTGAAACAGTTGCTATGGTAAATGAAAAAATGAGTTAGCTTTGGGTAAGGGAAGAACTGGAAGACAGAAGTAAGGGTTCAGATCAGGACAAAAACAGTAACTTTAAAGTAGAATCTTAAACCTATAGTCCATTTAAATGAATTAAAACTTCAAAGATTAGTTTATATTCAAGTATGTATGTGCTGGGCCAGGGATTTAGCTTGGCGGCATAAGCACCTGCCTGGCAAGTGCAAGGCTGTGAGTTTGATCCAAAAAGTTGTGTACCAATTCCCCAAAACAAAGGCAATAATTATGTAAAACATATAATTTTTTAAAATTCTAACTTAGACCCAAAGACCTTTTTCAACCAGCATGGTATCATTCCAAAATAGTATCAAATCAAGTAACAGAAAACAACTCAAATTGCAAGGAAGAAGCCAGTTACACTAAACATACTTACATCTACACTAATCTCTTAGCTCAGAGCCATAATGCCAAATCCCTAACTTCATGGCTAACATATGCTGTTAGTAATGGAAAAAAGTCAGAAATCCATTGATTAATTAAAACATTCAGATCTCTATTCACAAAATTATGAATATTCAAATAAGCCATTATCTAAGGACAAAGTCTTCAAACTGCTACAAATGGTCATTCCTAAAAAATGGAACATGACAATAAGATTGAGATTTTTATAAGTTTTCTTATAAAATTAACTGCAAAAGTACAGAATTCTTTAAAAAATAAATAGGTAATTGTGAGCGTATTTAGAAACGTATTTCTGAGAGATCAAAAATACTCTTCTTATACACAAAAGGGTCCATGGTCATATGGTCATCAGAAAATGAGACTATATATAACTGGGTCTGGGACTATGACTGGGTCTTCTGGCCTTGTCCCACCAGGTTATCTCCAGTCAACCTTACTATACCTCACATGAATTAAGATTAAATTTAAAAGAACACACTACAACTATACCATGCATCATGAAATCAGATCTGTCATCCCCTGGTGTTCTTCTCCTTATTAAGGGAATAAAAGTTAAGCTCCTTTGGAGTTCAAAACAAAGACAAAGACAAATGGAAATGAACAACAAAACAGGTCACTATGAGAACAGGATAAGGTTAAGGTGTTTCTAAATCATTAAATATCTTGACTCAAATTTTCTCTAAGCAATCAAACTTTATAAAGTTCTTAGGAAAGGACAGCCTTGGAAAAGAATATGAGGGGTAAGAAAAATGAACATTAAAAAAAGGCTGAGAGTACAGTTCAGTACTATAGCACTTTAGCTAGCATGCTCAAAGCCCTGGGATCAATCCCCAGTATCATCAAAAGAAAGGAAAAAAATTACTAAAAAGAGACAGTTTGGTGAGGAGAGCTTCTTTAGACTGAGATCAAGAGACATGAGATATTCTATTATGGTTTTCCTTTAAAAAACAAAATGGCTGGGGATATAGCTTAGTGGTACAGCATGTGAATTCAAATCCCAGTACCAAAAAAAAAACAAAAAACAAAAAAAAAACCCAGCTATCATGGCTCTCCTCATGATAGTATGTGTCCTGTGTCCCCAAGGGTGTATTTTTATCTTGCTCTTTCCACTTTTACTCAACCCAGGCTTATGCTGCAGAGCCAGTTTCTCTTTCACTCTTCACTTTTAATTTTTCAAATAAATTTTGATGCTGTTTAAAAAAAAAAATCATGCACAGAGTTATATCTCTGACCCTGGGCCTATATTTTTTTAAAAAGGACTTTTAAACTAAACTGAAATTCCTTACAGTTGTCAGGAACTAATCATTTCCCTCACCCATCCCATTAATATTTCACACCCCTAAAAGCTTACACCACACTCCAAAACTCTAATCAACAGAACAGTTATACTTTCTTCTCTGAAACAATGCTAAGAATAACTTTCACCTACTCACGACCAGAACTTTTCAACCTTTTAAATCCAGAAGACACGTTTTCCAGGCTCAGTAAAAGACAGTTAATCTTCTACAAATTATATAATCTCCCACCCAAGGCATCTTTATTAATGAAATTTTTGACAATTTATACTTTAAACAGCAGACTACAACAATCTATACCACACAATGAAAATGAAGTTCATAATCAAAAAAGTCGTGGGGAAGAAATAGACTACATCAACGTATTCCAAAATATTGAATGTACCACAAGGTGGTTTGGCCTGCGTGTAATTTTTTAAATTTTCTATAATGAATATATTCTTAAATGACAAACTTTAACATATTTTTAATTCATTTGGGCAATACATAAAACTCAGGTTTCAAAAAAATGTTTTTAACTTAAGGTATAAAAAGTCTACAGTACTAGGCTTTTTACTAGTTTGTTGTAAAAATGAAAAAGTAAAATTAGCACACATAACTTCATTTTTTTGTTTTTATTTATTTATTTTTGGGGGCAGTAGTAGAGAAACTGAACGCAGGGACTGTACACTGAGTCACATCTTCAGGCCTTTTTTCTTATTTTCAAATAGGGTCATAAACTTGCCCAGGCTGGGCTTGCACTTGCAATCTTCAACCTATTCATAGTGCTGGGATTACAGGTGTGTGCCACCATACTCAGTTAAATCTTTTTTTTTTTTAACTTTATAAAATTGGTTATCTTGAGAGGCTTACCCAAAATATGGATACCCATGTAATCTACAGTCCCTAATCTCACTGTTTTTATTTTCCATGTACAGCTGCTGCAGGAGAGGATTACAAAGCTATTTCCTCCAGTAGTGGTATTACATGAGGCACTTTTTTTTTCTTTTGAGACAGGGTCTCATCGTCTAATACAGGATAGCCTTGAACTTGTTTATGTAACCCAGGCTGGCCTTGATCTCATGGCAATCCTCCTGCCTCGGTCTCTTGAATGCTACAATTATAGGCATGTGCCATCACACCCAACGCTATGGTAGACACTTTTTAACATTTTATGAGAGCATGTTGTTTGTTATAACTACCAAATCCAACAGAGAGAAAAGATATTTTGAGACAACACTTCAATGTGCTTTTTGCAAATCAGCAAAAACAGCCATGTATTAACAGGACAGAAGCTTCCAGATGAAGAGTGCTAATCAACAATCTCAAATATGCTGAAATTAACTCATTCCAGCACTAGTTTTATGGTCATATGGGAAATTACAACTCCCTCCTCCCCATGATTTCCCAGATGACCTTGCTGAAGTCATTGTTCTTTTAAGGTGAAATGCTTTTAACTGTCTAAAACCTTTTTTCTTCTCTCAACTCTCACACTTGTTAGCAATGGTGGCCATCAGGTTTTTACTTAAAATTTAAAACCTGTCATTATATCTATTATACTCCTTAAATTTTGAAAAATAAGTAATTCTCTGCCCATAACAATATTAATATGTTTTTAGTTTGTTGGTGCAACATAACATCTTTAAATGTGTCCTTTCATGGAGGATATTATATAGCTGCTAAAAAATTATGTTAAGGCCAGCTGCTATAGAGGTACATGTCTATAATCTTATAGTTACTGGAAGATCAAAATTTCAAGGCCATGCTGGGCAATTTAAGGAGATTCTGTCTCAAAATATAAAGGGCTTGCCTAACTGCCCAGCCTGAGAGGGCTTAGTTCAATCTTCAATACCACAAAAGAAAGGGAGGAAGGGAAATAAAATAAATTTCAAGAGAATACTTACTTAGATCCTGAACACCTTTCAATATCATAAAGTGAAAAAAGGAAATGCCATAATCAAGCATAATACATTTCCACCCACATGGGCATATTCACATGGCTGCAAGAGTTTAGACAAAAACATTAGCCACTGATTTCACCTCTGACTTCCAAAACCAAAGGTGATTTGTTATTGTTGTTGTTGTTGTTTTTACTATCAAAATATTTGTACCCTACAGGAAAGTAACTTTTATTTTTAAAAAGTATCTTCATTCTGCCCAGGCAGTAACTAAAGAAACAAAAAGGATAGCAAACAACTCATATCACAGAAAATCTTTTCAAAGTGCCCTATACTTAACCGCTGAGCATCTTTTTACATAAGTCCTGAATTTGAATACCTAAAATTTCCCTATCATTGAATTCCTAATTCTTTATTTTAAAAACAAAATCATTCCTCCAACTCACATTTTACAAAATAATACAATGACTGAACCAAGACTTCACAAAGTTATTTGTCAACCTCAATATAATCAAAAGTTAATACATATTTCTCACCAAAGCCTATCCCTAACCTCCAATTTTTAATTAATTTTCCATGATCTGGTAATAAAATATGACATTTTCTATACTTACAAAAAAAGATAAACTCAATATAGTTCCAAAAAATATCAAATTTTATAACATAAACGCTCTCATGGGAAGAAACTAAATGGAAGTATGTATCTGGCAAAATCTATATATCTCTGACACAAAGGTAAACCTGAATATAACACACAATCCTCTCCATCTTCACCCTTCTATTCATAGTAGGAGGCTATTTGTCAAAAACCTCGGCCAGTTACAGAAAACAGACAATGATTCAAAGAATCTCTGACATACTTCAAGAGAACTTTCTGGGATGTGATCCTATTTTAATCTACAAAATTGTTTACCTTTTAAAAGTCAACCCAAGAAATAAGCACTTAATACCAAGTTACTCAAATCTGAAGCTGAGAAGCCTAAAATTAGTGGACCCTAGAAATTCAAAGGGCCTTCCTCCTCAACCCCCTAGAAGCTTTAAAATTTCTACTTTTTCCAGTTGACAGATTTTTTTTTAAAGTTAAAATAGGGTACCACACATATTCATGTTCTCATTTTCCTTACTAATTCAAGTGCACCCTGCTGCTATTCAGAAATACTCCAAAGAGAAGCACTTACTTCCTGATTACACATTCAAATAAATGCATAATATGCATTTCAACTTGGAATCACTTTCTTAAGAAATTAACTCGTGAAAACCAAGTTACTGCAACCTCATGGTTGAAATCATGCCAAAGCCAAAATTTTAATATTTAAGCTAACTTCCTCAGCTACACTGTACAAATATATTAAGGCAGTAATATTACCCACTGTTATTACAAGTATTAATGTCCTAATCAGTGGTTTTTAGCTTAACAAGATAAACTTAAAAACAAAAGAGGAACAATTTCAAAATGACAGGAAACATTAGAACTTAATAACTTCACTCTTCTTTCCTCACTTCCAAGCTGGCTACACCAGAACTCAAATCTGCAAAGCAGCATATGTTCCCACAAGGGTAGTGATGCAGAAGCAGATAGCATTCTTGACACATCCCAAATCAAAGAAAATACAGCCTCCATCCTAGAGACTTACAGTTTAAGCCAGGCAACCTTAAGACATAAAACTCATAGATGACAACCAGTTAATGATTTTCCAGAATTTATATTTTGCTTTTCCTCAAGTTAAATGAAAAGCAAAAAGAAATTGGATTAAATAATGATGCTAGGAAGTATGGAGATCAATGAACAATTTTAAAATTAATCACAGTCCTCAGGAATATATGAAAGGTAAGGTTAAGAAATATAACAACAGACCAAGCAATACGAGATCACATGAAAAGATATCTCCCCTCCCCCCACCAAAAATGAAGAGGAAAAAACTGGATAGAAGTTCTACCCAGACAGCAACTGGAAAAAGGAGGGAACAATTAAGAAGCCAGAACTCAAAGCAAAAATACAAGAAAATATCAGCTGATTTGTTATTACATTTAATGAAGAAAATTATTACACTAATATGAAGAATTAACTTAATCTTTTTCAAACTGTTATTTTCCTATTGCACTTCCAGAGCATCATTAACACATTTTAAAACTAAAATTAACATTCAAAGTAGAAACACTTGTCATTTTTCTTCTATGAAAAATTAAAGGACTCGTATGTAACATCAAGCTCACAATCTCAACCTGATTAAAGCCACATGAACCAGACTAAACAAATTAAAACACAATCTCTACCACGCAACCCACACAAAGCTCTGTATAGCTGTTTTAAGTCTTACCTCCTGTCTACCTCTGAAACTTTCCTGGAAGCACTCACTGACAGCTGCTTTGTCCTAATCACATCTGCCTTTTAACATCTATTTTCCAGGTTGCCTCTATATTAGATGACGGTACAGCAGTCTAAAGCTCTCAAAATCTACACTGGACAGGAGACCAATTTTCACCTCCTTCAATTTGACTCTAATCATTTGCCAGAAGAATTGTACCTCAAGAGCTTGACAGTTTGTGCTCAATATTCCTTTTGCCAAAAATGAAATACGTTATTTTCTTTGAAACTGTCTTAGCAAGATTCACAATGAAAAAAACATACCTACCTCAAACACACACACTCCCTACATATAAGTTATTCAAGTTGTACCAAATATGATGGCATTTGCTCAACCTCACTACACGGTCTCACTACAAATTTAAAATAAAAGAATATTTCAATATCAATTGCAAGTTTTTACTAGCCATCCATTCTTGATGGCAAAGTCCTAAGAGATCATCAATTTTATATGATTGTATAATTCTATGCCTTAAAGATTTTTATTTGAAAAAGCTGAAATGTCAACTGCACCATTAGAATATATTAATATCTCAACTATAGGTCCAGATGCTACTCACAAGTTCAAGGTTTAATAGCCAAAAAATATTACTTTCTTGCCCTAAAATTAACATTAAGAATTTAAAAAATAAAAGGTTAACATTAAAGTTAATATTTAATACTGAAAAACAGTCAATGATTTCAGTAAAGCTGAAGTCTTATTTTTACTAAAGAAAAATGCACATGGATTGTTAGCTTAGTTCACCTAAAATGAAATAATGATCTAAAAGAGCCAGAACTTGAAAAGTTCTCCTCCAAAATCCTTTTTCCCCAGTGTAAGAGATTCAATCCATAGCTTTTGCACTGAGCTACATTACCCAGCCCTTCTTTAAATTTCGTATTTTGAGATAAATTGCCAAGGCAGGATTTGAACTTGCAACCCTCTTGCCTTTCCGAAGTGCTGGAACTATAGGCTGTTATGGTTTATGTTTAGATACCACCCCACCCCAAGCCTCATGTGATCATGGACAGGGCCAAATCTAGTGTTTGTGATTGGTTCATTGTTTTAGCACTAGGATTGGTGCTACAACCGCCCAGAGGTGAAGAGTGCATACAATGTAACAGAAGAAGGTGTGTCTTTCTCTCTTTTGCTGTTTGTGGCTGCCATGAACTGCTGCCCCTCTGCCATGTTATTTTGCCTAGGAGCCAACTGAGTACTAAAACCTCCAACCTGTAAGAAATAAGCTTGCCCTTTCCTAACTTTGGGCATCAGGTATTTTGTCTTAACAATGAGAGAGAAAAGTAACTAAGACATAGGCTTACACCACCATACCTGGCTCCAAAAAAGTCTTAAAACCAATACTGTCTAAACACAAATAGACATCAAAAGCGGAAAACTACATGCCACTAAGATGTCTGCTTTATATTTACTGGGTAACATTCAGTAAAAGAATTTATTCTACCTTCACCTTCAGCCACTTGGAGAAGGGATGTGTTACAGGTAAAAGTAGAATAAGTGAACTACCATATGTATTTTTTCAGTATTAAGCTGCAGTAGGCTGTCTAGATGTTTTTATGGTATCCACCATGAGAACAACAGTACATACAGGAGAGGTGACTGGCTTTAGTTAGTGGTACGATCATGACATGAAGATTAAACCAAATCATTTGATAGGAAGTAAGAGTCACTGGTTTTGTCTACAACCTTGGTCTGTTCAACAGAACTCAATGTCCTTTTCCAGGACTAATATAAATCCTGTCTTACCACCAAAATTAAACACTACAGACATGCACAATCATCTCTTGATTTTTATACTCCAAAGTAATTCTATCTCTGCTATGCCAATAAATTAACAAAGGGAAAACTAAAAGATCGGCACCTCTAGTGCAATAAGCCATGTTTCAATGCTTGAAAACTTGGGAGAATTCAAATAAATAAAAGGAGTGGGGCTTCAACAAACCAACAGAGAAGAACTAATGCTTACAGATACCTATCACTACCTTAGGAACTCTTACAAACACTATAATGTTTAAATATATTAATAACAAAAAGCACTCAACATCCATTACCACCAAACAGCACTTCCCTCTGTCCTTGAGTACAGAAAGGCAAAAGAACTAGAATAACCAAAACACAAAAAAAGAATAAATTGGGATAATCAACAATCACAGCAATCAAGACTATGTGCAGCCAGGCATGACGGCACAAACATCCCAGTATGCCAGGAGGCTGAGGCAGGAAGAACACAAGTTCAAGTTCAGCCCAAACAAATATGCAAGAGTCTGTCTCAAAGTGGGGTAGGAAGGTTTGAGGGGCTGGGGACATAGCTCAGTGCTAAACCCATGGATTCAATCTTTGGAATTGAGGGAAAAAGAAAAAAGTACTGAGCAATGCTGGCAGAGTGAAGAGGCATAGACACATAGATTAATGGAATAAACTAGAGAATCCAGAGAGAACTCTATACAAGTGCAGGGAACCTATTTTTTTAAAAAGCAAGCCAATGGGGCTGGGGATTTAGCTCAGTTGCATAACTGCCTGCCTGGCAAGTGCAAGGTTGGGAGTTTGATCTCTAGTACCCACCTGCCACCAAAAAAAAAAAAAAAGGAAAACAGACATCCAAAAAATTTTTAAAAAGAAAAAGAAAAGCAAGCCAATGGAGAAAGCAATATTTTCAACAAATGATACTTGAACAACTGGATATTCATATGCCAAAATAATAACAGTCATAATAGGAGTAATCTTAATCTTAGACCTTACATAAAACTTAACCCAAAATGAATCACAGGTTTAAATGCAAAATAAACTATAAAACTTTTTCTTTTGTTCTCTAAGGTCTTCTTTTTTGAATCCATTTTATTTCAAAGAGAAAAAAAACAAAATTTCAAAACATAACAATGGTACCTACATTTTGCACTGCCATCCCCACAGTCACCCAGAGAACAAGACATCCGTATTCAATTATTTGAACAGGACCAGAGCAAACATTTCTCTTCAATGAACTCAGAAAAATCAGTAGTATACCATATACACATACATACATACATATTGTTTGTTTTAGCTTCTCACACTAATAAGACAATATGATGTTTATACATTGTGTCTAATTTACTTCACTTATGAGTATGGACTCAAGTTGCATCCATTTGCCTATAAAATCCTCAAGTTTGTCCTTCTTTATGGTAGAGTAGTAAGCCATTGTATAAAAATGCCACAACTTTTTTATCCATTCCTCAGTCAATGGGCATTTAGGTTGTTTCTAAGGTCTAGCTATTACAAATTGTGCTACTATAAATATGGGTGCACATATAGCGCTGTGGTATGATATTTTTAATTCTTCTGGGAAGATACTCAGCAAGGGAATAGCTGGGTTGAATGGAACCTCCAATTCTAATTTTTTTTTTTCAGGAATCTCCACACTGATTTTCACAGTAGTCTATATTCCCACCAAGAATGGAGAAGGGTTCCTTCTTCTCCACAGCACCTTCAGCATTTGTTCTTGGCTACTGTTTCTGGAGCAAGGTAGAATCCCAGTGTTATTTTAATTTGCATTTCTTGAACGACCAGTGATATTTAACATATTTTCATATATTTATTTGCTGCTTATATTTCTTCATCTGAGAAGTGTGTATTCATCTCTGATGCTCATTTTTTGGATTGGGTTTTTAAATCTGGGAGGACTGATGAAAAACTGTAAAACTTTGGGGGGGTGGTGCCAAAGCTCGAACTCACAACCTCGCATTTGCCAAGCAGGCACTTACGCCACTGAGCTAAACCCTCGGCCCTAGATAGTTACAGCTTTTTTTAAAAAAAATCAGTATCAGGGATCAAACTCACAACCACATGCTGGCAAGGCAGGGACTTATGCCACTGAGCTAAATTCCCAGCCCCTGCAAAACTTTTAAAAGGTAACAAGGCTTCATGAGCTAATGCTTGGTGAAGAATTATTAGACAGTAACACTTAAATAGAGGGGAAAGTGTCACTAAGTTGAATTGAATCAAAATTTTAAAACTATTAGTAGTATTAGTATAGGGGAAATTACTTTCCCATCAACAAGTGATACCCATGTCATGGAGTAACCATGCAATACTATCTAGCAATAAAATGTTAAACTATTTATATACACACTAACTTAAAAGGTTCTCAAGGGCATCATGCTGTGTTTAAAAAAAAAAAAAACTTAAGAAGCCAAACTTAGCTTATACTGTATGATCTCTCTAATACAACATTCTTTAGGGGTGGAGGGTGGTCCAGTGAAAGGATGCTGGGGATTGATCCCAGACGATACTGAGCCACAGTCCCAGTCCTTTTATTTTTTTCATTTTGAGACAGAATCTTGCTGAAATGTCCAGACTGGCCTCAAATTTTGGATCCTTCTGCAACAGCTTTCTTAGTAACTGGGATTACAGACATGTGCTACTATACTCCATTTTATACAACATGCTTAAAATGACAGAATAGATGGGTTACCAGGAATTTGGGAAGGTGGAAAGATAGAGTGATATGAATGTGACTACGAAGAGGCAATACCATTCTGAGAGGCTAAGGCAGAAGAATCACAAGTTTAAGCTCAGCCTGGGAAACTTAAGTGTCTTAGCAAGACTCTGAGTCAAATACAAAAGGGTTGAGCATATAGTTAGTTCATCAAGGCCCTGGGTTTGATCTCCAGTATCACAAAAGGGTGGGGGGATCTCTGTGGAGAAACAACAGTCCTGTGTCTTAATTACAACACGGATTACACATATAATCAAAGAATAGAGTTCTATATTCACACACTGTATATCAAATTCCTGGTTTTAACCTTATAATACAGTTCCATAACATGTAATTACTGGAGAAAACTGAATGAAAAGTACAGTGGACCTCTCTATATACATAAACCCCTGTTCTTTCACAATATTACAGATTGAACCCAGAGCCTTTGCACTGAGCTACATCTCCAGCCAGGATCTTCTAGGTTGCTAAATTAATTGCCCAGGCTGGGCTTGAATTTCAGAGCCTACAGTCTCAGCCTCCCAGAGTGCTGGGATTATAGGCATGCACCACCATATGCCTGGCCTCTCTATACAGTCTTTGCAATTTCTTGTGAATCCGTAAGTATTTCAAAATAAAAAGCTTATTAAAAAAACTATCAATTGATTTTGTTAGTGCAACTACATACTGGAGCTAATACCATCAAACAAGCAGTTTGAACTTAACTAAAAATGGCACTGCAGAATCCTAATAGCTCTCAACTGATGAAAATATATTTTAACTTTAGAAAATTCATCCAAGTTCTCAGCACACGTGCCTTAACATATTCCTAAATGAGTCAAATCTCAGAAAAATAATTATGACTTCTCATATACCACATCCCTTAGTTTTATCAGTTAAGATCAGTCATTCACATAAGCCAAACTGGCACTTAACTAGTATGACAACTGGTTACTTCTCCAACTGCATCCTCTGTTGTAGCAGTCCCTGCCTAGGCAGCTCCATTTTCTCCCTACTACTATGATGGCCTCCAGACTCTAGTACCTGTTTACAGCCTCACTCTCAACTCTTTTAACCCTTCTTGCATGCAGCTCAGACTAGTCTCTCTCAAAATACCTCTTTTCTTTATACTCTATGTTGCCCAGATGGCAGAATTTCTTAAAACAGGAAGAAAATTAAAGAACATATTTCACTTTAAGAAGAAAAAGTTTTAAAAATAAATACAAACTAATACTGGAAAGAGTTGCTTCCTGAGGTAGTGAGTCTTGTGTCACCTGATATATTCAAGCATATGGGAAGCTGTGAGACTTGTCACAAACACCGAATTCTTTGACTCTACGTCATTCCTCCACTGGTCCTCACTTGTTTAGTTAGCATTTCAACCTGTCCTACAAAATATAGGTCCACACTTTTTCCTTTTCCCTTGTACTGAGGATCAAACTCAGGACTGTGACATGCTTGCTGAGCACACGCTCTTTTGTCTGAGCTAATAATCCCCAGCCCCTAGACCCTCTAACTTCTACCAGCAGTGCTTCACATGACAGCACTCCTCTACTATCACAGACTTGTTTCCCCAGGCACAACTTGCATGTCTTATACTTGTCCTGCCTAGATGAGTTTTCCCTCCATTCTTCTACTTTTCAAAACCTAGTGCAAAAAAAAAAAAGAAAAAAGAAAAAAGTGCAACCTCAAACATCTTCAGGAAGATTTCTAATTCCCACTCTTCTGGTATTCATGCTAATTTACTTCTCATGTACATGTGACCTGATCATAAGCTCTAAAGTAAGACTAAAATGTTGCCCCCAAAATCATATGTGGAATTGGCAGGTCACTGGGGATATGACCATGAGAGGTTCCTGGCTCCTTCTCTTACTCTCTACTTCCCAGCTGCCAGGGAGCGAGCAAAGCTACCTTTCCACCACCATGCATTTTCTGCTGTGTAGCCTGCTATTCTTGGACTGAACCCGCTAGATATTGTGAAGCAAATAAACTTCTACTTTAAGTTATGGATATCAAGTGTTTTACTTTGCCCCAGAAACAGGAAAGTGACTAACACAAAAAAAAAACTTAACCAGGAGTAAGGTTGTTGATGTGACCATACCTGACCATGTGGTTCAGAAGCCTCTTGAATCGTTTGCAGAAGAGTTTAGAAATGTTTGGAGATGCTGGAAACTATAAGCTTATAATGCTGTAAGCTAACCTTTAGGGGTAGTAAAAGTTCTCAGAAAATGAAAATACTGAAAGAAATGTAGATAGCAAAGGACAGGTTCATGAGGAGAATGAGGACTATACTAGAAACTGAACTAGAGGCAACGTGTGTTATACCCTACCCCCGCCAAAACCAAACGTCTTCATTTTGTCTATATCCTAAATTTATCAGTGGTACACTAATTTCAAGACATCACATTTACCTGGTGGCATGTGTAAGCTGACTACTTTTAACCAGATCAACAGTGAGAAGCCTGAGCAAAGACTGGAGGTGAGGAGCAAAGAAAGAACCCTTGAGTGTTGCCATCCAGAAGCTGGAATACAGCAATATAAAAGGAAGGTAAGAGGGCAGGAAGTGAGTCCCCTGGACCCAGGAAGGATCTAAAGCAAGGTCTGCAGCCCACAGAGGGACTGAAGGGAGAAACTTCAACAAAGGGAGGTAGTTGGTGATGCCTTGTCCTTCAGACAGGACTCACTGTACAAGAAGAATGGTTCAAACCTGCGGACACACGGTGACTGGTGGCAACCCCAGAAGCTTCCATGGAGATACAGCAGTAAAGGGGACCAGTGAACATGAGGACTGCATTAGCTGGCAGTGAGTTCTGTGGGCTCTTTCCATGGGAGACAGAAATTGGCCAGGAGCTACCTGGAAGAGGGACCAGCTGAGCTCAGAACTCAGAGCAGCTGCTGGCTGTATCCAGCAGCTCCCAGCTGGGCTCAGGTACACAGGAGGTGTGCTGACGACTGCAGGCCAAATGAGTCTGGTCTTGGTCAAGAGGTATAGGCTTGCTGAGATTAGCTACTACCCTACCAAAAAACTACTGCTGGCTGGCTGGCTGGGATAAATCAGCATGAATCAGGACTCTGTCTCCACACACTGTCAACATTGACAGCAGAGAAACACCTGGAAGTGGATCTAGATCGATCGATCTCTCTCTCTCTCTCTCTCATTGTTATTTTTTTTGTTTTGGTTTGGTTTGGTGGGGTTTTTTTTGGGGGGGGGGGGTACTGGGAATTGAACTCACGACCTTGCACTTGCCTGGCAGGCACTTAGGCCTCTGAGCTAAACTCCCAGCCCAGTCTCATTGGTTTTTTGTTGTGGTGATTTTTTCTCCTTTCTTGATCTTGATTTTATAAATGTGAATATGGTTTCTAGCCTCTTTGTGGCTCTTTTTCTGTTCTTTTTGTGTCTTTCTTTGCTCTTTCTCTCTGGTCTTCTGCACCAGTTTCCCAAAGTTAGCATGATTCCTCTTTGTCCTCCAGTTTTCTAGTCTCTTCCTCTTCTTGTATCTTTCTATTTTTTTGTCTCTAATCCCTTCTCAATTTTAACCCCCAAGGGTAAAACTCACATATTAGGGACTTATATACTGCATATAATTTTCTGGTCTGCTTCAGATTTTGTTATAACTATAAATCTAGTTCATAATTTTAAAGGTGGCAAATTAATGGTGACCTCCATCTGTCATTTTCTAGGCTGGGATTGTTGCTACTGTTTCTGCTGATAGTAACACTTTAGCCAAAAGTGACATAATTGTCCTAAACAGCTATTCTTCCTGGAATTCCAAGACTGAGATTGACTAAGGGTCATAGAAACCACTGTGACACAGTGCCAAAGAACCAGGGACTGGGTCAAACAGGCAGCAACTTCTCATCCCCAATAAACTGAAGACACAGGATCTTGCAACAAACTCAAAACCCAGAAACCAGTTACACCTAGAAGATATCTTGGAGAAGTAGTCATTTCCTAAAGGTTCTAAATAACAGAAATAAAGAAACCTACTGTAGGCAATTTACAAGCATTACCCCAGGAATTAAACTTAAAAATGAAAACAAAATGATAAGACACTTAAACAAGATGCAATCCTAGACATCCTGTTCACCAAAGCAAACCTGGGGGCAAGAGGTGGGACAATCTGAAAACTGCCCATCTGGCCTCTGTGAAGCGGTTAACAACAAAGTAATTGAATGAGGCTCTAGGAAAAAAATTCAAATCAGAAATAACTTCTCAGAACTATCTCTACAGAAATAATTTAAATGCAGAGATGGCATCCACAATGAAAACTATGCTCAGTGACCATAAAGTAGACACAGCAAAAAAAAATAGAGAACCACTGGGGATTTAGTCAGCAGCATAAGCACCTGCCTTACAAGCACACAATCATGAGTTCGATCCCGGTACCAAAAAAAAAAAAAAATAGAGAACCTTAAGAAAATTATGGAAGTGATGAATGTTCAGCATTGAAGAGGAACAGAATCCATAAGGTAGATGCAAGCAGATATACAGGAGAATAAAAATTCCACTGAAAGTATCTGCAGCAAATTAAGCCAATGTGAGGCTAGGATCTCAGATACCGAAGACAGGCTTTGCAGCAAGCGATCATGAAAAGAAAGATTCCTTACAAATAGCAAGAGACCATGAGAATCAATCGAGCAGCTGCTAGATGAGGCAAAGAAGAATAATTTAAGATTGACTGGAGTCAATGAAAAAACAGGAGCTAGCACAAATTTTATTTGTGTGTATGTGTGCACACACACACACACACACCCACGTTCATTCACAGATATCATGGAAGAAAACTTCCCTGTTAGGGAAAAAGAGCTTGACATCCAGCTAAGTGAGGCACATAGAACTCCAATTAGCCACACACACACAGCCAAACTCTACAGCCAGGCATATCATAATCAAGATTCCAAAATTTCAACACGAGAATACAATCTTAAAAGCTATTAGGGAAAAGAAAGAAATCATCTGTAAAAGAAAGCCCACCAGAATCACAGCTGACTTTTCAGCACAAACCTCAAGTCAAGGAGAGTTTAGAGTGAAGTACTACAAGTAATGAAGTAATGAAGGAAAACAACTGTCAACCCAGATTGATGTAGCCCACAAAACCATCTTTCAAAACTGATGGAGAAGTAAAATAGTTCCATGACAATGAACATCTGAGGAAATTTATGACCACCAAATCAGCACTCAAAAATGTTTTGAAGGACATTCTAGAAAGAGATAACAAGGTCTACAACTCCATGAACCCCAACAGAAGGAACCCATCAGAAAGGAAAACAAACAAGGAGGGGAAAAACAAAATAAAAAGAGGGGAAGCAACAACAGGAAAATAACATGACAAGGATAAGTTAATACCTATCAGTTATAACTAATCATTTTTTCCAAAAGTTTAGTTCAGTTCTAATATTTCATTGTGGATTTTTTTGTCTAGTTGATTTTTTTTGTGTGTGTGACAGTAGTGTATTGAGATCCCCCAATACAGTTACATTAGTGCTTATTTGATTTTTCATGTTCCATGATGTCTGTTTTACTAACCAAGACACAGGCTGGCAGAATGGATCAAGAAGCAGAATCCAGCTGGGAGTGATGATACATGCCTGTACCCTCAGCACTTAGGAGGCTGAGGCAGAAGGACCACTGCAAGTTCAAGACTAACTTGGACTACAAACAAAGTAAGCTCAAGGCCAGCCTGAACTGCATAGTGAGACCCTGTCTCAAAAAGACAGAAAAAAACAGCAGCAGCAGCAGCAACAGCAGCTAATAAGAAACACATTTAATTCAGAAAGAAATTCACAGACTGAAAGTCCAAGTATGAAAAACAATATTCCATGTGCCAGGAACCCAGAAAAAAGCAGGAATAGCTGGCTATTCTATTTGAAGACAAAGTGACTATCAAGCCAAGACTGATTAAGAGAGGGGGAAAAAAGTTTCTACATCCTTATAAATGGAACAATCCAAGTGAAGAGATAAAAATCATAAATATATATGCAACAAATACCAGTGCACCCAACTACATAAAACAGACATCATGGAACATGAAAAATCAAATAAGCACTAATGTAACTGTATTGGGGGATCTCAATACGCTACTGTCACACACACAAAAAAAATCAACTAGACAAAAAAATCCACAATGAAATATTAGAACTGAACTAAACTTTTGGGAAAAAATGGGCTTAGTAGATATCCACATAGTGTTCCACTCCACAACATCAGAATACATATTCTTCTCAGAATACACGGAATGGTCCCCAAAATAAACCAAATACTAGCTCACAGAACATGCTTAAGTAACTGCAAAGTAATTCAAATTAATCCCATGCATATTATCAGACTACAGTGTTATGAGATTGCAAACCGGTGGCAAAAGAAACAAGAACTTCATAAACACATGGAAATTAAATAGCACCCTCCTGAGCAACCAATGGGTCACAGATGAAATTAAAGAAGAAATTAGTTTCTACAATTAAATGATGATGACAGTACAACATACTGGAACTTATGGGACACAATGAAAGCAGTCTTAAAAGAGAAATTTAAAGCAATAAATATCCATACCAGGGAAACAGAGCAAGTGCAAATAAACAACTTAATGATGAACCTCAAACTTTTTTTTTTTACTTTTTTTTTTTTTATTTAAAAGAGAATAAAACAAAAGGGGGCAGTACAGAGCAGATCAGAACAGGACAACATAGGCAACACAGTACTTTACATTAAGTCAACTGGACATCAACAGTATCTAACACCATATCTCTTACTCTGCTATAGTTGAGCATAGTTTCAATGAACCTCAAACTTCTAGAAAAAGAAGAGCCAGCTAAGCCAAAAACCTCATTCGAGGGAGGAAAATATGAAGGTCACAGCAAAAACTAATGTATTGGAGACTAAGAAAACAATACAAAGAATCAATAAATCAAAGAGTTGGTTCTTTAAAAGATTAAATAAAATCAACAAATCTTCATTCAACCTTAATCAAAGACTCAAATCCACACAATTAGGAATAAATAGGGTAAAATCACAACAGACCCTGCAGAAATCCAGAAGGTCATCTACATCTACTTCAAAACTTGTATTCTGTTTCTCAGCTATAAAAAAGGATAATCTTGAGGCTTTTATAGGTAAATGGAGGCAGCTCGAGACCATAGTCATAGTGAAATAAATCAAACTCACATTTATAAATATCATTGTCTCCCTAGTATTAAAAAAAAAACTCTGAAAGAGTAATAAGATTCTAAACATACATAAGATATTGTAATAATGAAAGGTAAGGAAAGTGCTCAAAAGTATAGAACAACTGGGATAGGGGAAAGGAAAAAAGGAAGAAAGGAAACGATTATAATGTATGTTGGTAAACACATATGAATGTATGAATATGTATGCTAGATACATAACTATACTACTAATCTCATTTAGTTTATCAAAAAAAAAGTACTGTCATTTTTTGATCACTTTCGTGTCTAGATTTTCTAACCTGAAGAACTTCTAAGACAACAATATGCAATATATTAACTAGTGTTAATTCCCTACTTTTTTTTGAAATTTTGTATCCTTTCTATCCTTTTTTTTTTTTGTGCCGGGGATTGAACTCACGACCTTGCTTGCGCTTGCCAGGTAGGCACTTAAGCCACTGAGCTAAATCCCCGGCCCACTATCCTTATTTTCTTAAATTAAAAAAAAAAAAAAAAACTTGTTTCTAATAAGATGGAAAATGCAGAAGAAATGGGCAGATTCCTAGATACATATGAATTACCAAAGCGGAATCAAGAAGATATAAAAATTCTAAATAAGTTCACAATCCCCAGTACCAAAAAAAAATTCCTAATTAAACCAGTATCAATCTATGAAATCAAAGATGTAATTAAAAACCAATCAACAACAACAACAACAAAAAAAGCCTAGGCCCTGACAAATTCACTGCTGAATTCTACAAGAAATTTAGAGAACATCTAACAATAATTTCTCAAACTCTTTAACAAAATAAAAAGTGAATCAATACTCCCAAATTCATTCCTGGAAGCAAGCATTATCCTGATACCAAACCCAGAGAAGGCTCCAACTAAGAAACAGAACTACAGGCCAATGTCCCTAATGACCACAGATGTAAAAATCCTCAATAAGATACTGCCAAAGAGAATGCAACCAATCATCAAGACTATGCACCATGACCAAGTAATACTCACCCCTGGGATGCAGGGATGATTCAACACTCAGAAATCAATAAATGTAATATACCATATTATCAAATTCAAGGACAAAAATCATATGATCATCTCAACAGATACAGGAAAAACTTAAAGTCCAACACCCATTCATGATAAAAGCCCTACAGAAAATTGGAACAGATGGTCTTTGTCTCAATCTGATAAACGCCATCTATTACAAACCAATAGCCAACATCATACTAAATGGACAAAACTGAAAAATTTCACTCTAAAATCAAGAACAAGACAAGGATGACCACAGTCTCCACTCCTCTTCGATACAGTTCTGGATCTATCAGCCAGAGCAATTAGACAACAGAAATGTAATACTCCATATAACAGAATAATAGGAAAGGATGAAGTTAAATTACCATTATTTGCAGATGCCGTGATACTTTACATAGAAGACCCAAAAAATTCCACCAAAAGACTTCAAGATTTGATAACCAAATTCAGTAGCATAGCTGAATACAAAGTCAACACTCAAAAATCAATAGCATTGCTGTACACAAACAACAAACCCACTGAGAAAGAAATTAGGGAAACAACACCGTTCACAATAGCATCTAAAAAATGAAATACTAAGGAGTCAATCTAACAAAGAAAGTATATGTATGTGTATATAAATATATGGATCTATATATTGAAAATCACAATATTCTGAAAAAGAAGATCAAAGAGGGTATTAGAAAATGGAAAGATATTCCTTGCTCTTGGGTAGGAAGAACCAATATAGTGAAAATGGCCATATTTCCAAAACTATGATACAGATTTAATGCAATTCCAATCAAAAGTCCAACAGCATATCTCACAAAATTAGAGAAAACAATCCTAAAATTCATTTGGAACCAGAGGAGGGTCTTCAGCTGGATGTGGTGGCACATATCTGTAATCCCAGTACTCAGAAGGCTGAGGCAGAAGGGTCGTCCCAAATTCGAGACCAGCCTAGGCTACAAAGAGAGCTCAAGGCCAGCGTAAACTGCATAGTGAGACCTTATCTCAAAAAGATCAAAAAATAAAAAAATAAAAACACTGTGGTACTGCCAAAAACAGATCCAAAGATCAATGGAACAGATTAGAAGATGCAAAACTCCAGATACACTGTCACCTTACCTTTGACAAAGGTTCCAGGCACATTCATTGGAAGAAAGAGTCTCTCTTTAATAAATGATGCTGGAAAAACTGGCTCTGCACATGCTGCAGATTAAAACTGGACCCAGGGGCTGGTGATTTAGCTCAGCGGCATAAGCGCTTGCCTTGCAAGTGTGCGGTCGTGAGTTCAATACCCAGTACCGATAAATAAATAAATAAATAAATAAATATGAATAAAACGGGACCCATATCTTTCACATGCACTAAATTCAAAATGGATTATTAAAGAGCTAAGTAGTAAAACAGAAATATTAGGTCTGCTGGAAGGTAGAATAGGTAGAATTCTTTTTTCTTTTTTTTCCTTTTTTGGTACCAGAGATTGAACTCACGACCTCATGCTTGCCAGGCAGGCACTTATGCTGCTGAGCTAAATCCCTGGCCCAAACAGGTAAAATTCTTGAAAAGACACTAATGTAGGTGAAGATTTTATAAATAAAACCCCGATCACACAGGAAGCATCACAATGAATCAACAACTAGGATCTCATCTTATTAAAAAGCTTTTGCACAGCAAGAGGAGCCAGCAACAAAGTAAAGAGACAACCCACAATGTGGGAAAAAATGTTTGCTAGTTGTTCCTCAAAGGACTACTACTGAGAACATATAAGGAACTCAAAAATATCAGATCTCCCAAATTTAAAGACCAATCCAAAAATGGGCATCTGAGAAGATTACACACTTTTCAGAAGAAGTATGAATATCAAATAAACATATGAAAAATGTTCACCATCATTGGTCATTTGAGAGATGTGAATTAAAACAACAGAGAGTTCATCTCACACCAGAAAGAATGACTATCATCAAATCAATCAATAACAAATGCTGGAGGGACTACGGGAGAAGAGGGAACCCTTCTCCACTCTTGGTAGGAGTGTAGATATGCAACCACTGTGGAAATCAGCATGAAAAGTCCTCAAAAAACTAGGATAGGAGGTCCTGTTCAACCCAGCTGTTATCCTTCTATCTTTCTAGAAGAATTAAAAACAACACACCACAGTGATATATATGCACCCATGTTCAGAGCAGCACAATTTCTAATAGCTAGATCTTGGAACCAACTCAAATGCCCATCAACTGAGGAATGGATAAAAAAAGATATGTTTTTTTCATATAATGAAGTATTACTCAACCAAAAAGAAGGATAAACTCGAGGCTTTTATAGGTAAATAGATGCAACTAGAGACCATACTCATAAGTAAAATAAACCAGATGCACATGTGCCAACATTGCATTATCTCCCTAGTATGAAAAGCTGAAAGAGTAAATAAAATCCAAAATGTACAATACATATTGTAAAATGGGAAGAAACTTCAAACAGAGAAACTAGGAGGGAGGAAAAGAGAAAAGCAAGGGAAAAGCAAAAAAAAAAAAAAAAAAAATATATATATATATATATATATATATATATATATATAAAAAACTAAGTTATATTACTAATGTTTCTTAGTTCACTGAAAAGAGATTTATGCTAATATTGTTTGGACAATTAAATGCCTATAGCTTATGTTTTGAATAACTAATGTCAAGATAACAATATGCAAAGTATTAATCATTGTTACCCTATTATCTCATTTTGAAAATTTTTTTCTCTTTAAAATAAATGAGTGGAAGTAGGAATATAGCTCAGTGGCTGTCTTAGTTATTTTTTACTCATCGCTGAGACAAAATACCTGATGCCCAAAGTTGGGAAAGGAAAGGTTTATTTTTTTATAGTTTTTGGAGGTTTTAGTCTATACTCAGTTGGCTCCAAGGCAGCGTAGCATGGCGGGGCTGCAGTTTATGGCAGCTGCAAACAGCAAGGTGGAAACCGGCAAGAGAGAAAGACACACCTTTTTTCTGCCATTCGTCACATCCTGGCTCCACTCCTAGGAGGGTGTAGCACTGACACCATCAATCCAAGCACTAGACAATGAACCAATCACAAATGCACAATGCAAATACATGAGGCCTGGGGCCAACAACATAAACCATGACAGTGGCACAGCACCTGCCTAGCCAGTGCAAGGTCCTGAGTTTGATTCCAGATACTTCCCCCGCTCCCCAAAAACAGTGGAGGTGAATGATTTGAAAAATCTATAGTTTCATCATAAAGGAAGCACCTGTAAAACTGGAGCAAAGGAGAGAAAAGTTGCTGAAAACTTAGCATTATAAAGAAGCTAAGTAGTTTCATCAGGACAACAGGAAAGACAGCTTAAAAAAAAAAGCATCTCAGGAACTGGCCAGATCTTACCCTTCCTAGGCTTAAAGGTGTAAAAGGGTAAACTACTTTGAAAGACTGCCATGACGAGACCCCAGAATGTGCTACTTATTCAGGGTTACTTAAAGAAGTATTTCCTCCAAGAAGTATTTCCCTGATTTTTATCCATCCAGATAACTCAGAGGTTCCTGCAGCCCAGGTCCAAGAGGCCTTGGCTACTACATGGGATGGTGGTCTACTTGGTATCATCCACATGACACAGGTTTTTCAGGCATGCAAAACACAAGAGCTATGGGGTTCAAAGAAGCTTCCACAAAGAAGCAGGCCAGAAAGCCCAGAAAAAAGTGACATGGTCGTAGTTCCTGCCAGGAACCACTGAGAGGATAATACATGAAGCTTAAGTAAAGCCAAAGATGTACTAGAAACCCCAGAAAGTTGGAGGTGACAGAAACAAGGAACATGTGCCAAGAAAACCCTCCGGCATTGAGCAGAGCCAGTCCAAAAAAGAGGCCATGTGTGCTGCAAGCAGCAAGACCATAGGGACAGGACTGGCCAAATCTTTTGGGCTTACATCTTGCTGTTGTGCCCCAGATGCTGGACATGGAGCTACAATATTTGCAGGACTTCAGTTTTGCTTTGGTGCTAGTCCTTTCTATTCCATTCCTTCTCTTTGGAATGAGAATGTTTACCCTGTGCCATATATGTTGGAAGTATTTTTCATTTTTACATGGGCTCCATTTGCCTCGAGTCTCAGCGAACACTTGAGACGTGGAACTTCGCAGCAATACTGGAATTATTAAGATCTCTAGAGACTCTCAGAGATGAACTAAATGCATTTTTGCATAGTGAGATGGACATGGGCCTTTTGGGGGGCATGGAGAGGAATGTTATGGTTTAGATCTAAAATGCCCTCTGCTAAGTCTCATGCGTTTGGAGATGGGGCCTGATCAGAAGAGACAGGTCACTGCAAGAGTGATCTGGAACAGGAGGTATTTTTAAGCTCAGCTTCTCCTCTTGCTGTCCTTAAAAGCTGTGTGGTGAGCATGACGTCTGCTTTGGAGCCAGCTAAGCGTGGCCTGAACCCACTGGAAACTCTAAGCCCACTTGTCCCTGGAGTTGTGAGTGCTAGGTATTTTGTCCTACCAATGGGAATATATCCCCTATTCGGCTGAGGGCCCTCTTTTTCTGGTCAGAACCTTAATCAAGAACTCGTAATACATTTAGATACCAAACAGGCAGTTTCTACTCTTTATGTACTATTGAAGTACTGGGAAGTAACTTCTAAGGAGCACAAGGATTCTTTTACAGTTGATAAAAATGCTCTGGAATTAGATAGCAATGCTAGTTACACAACTGTAGGAATATCCTAAAAACTATACATTTTCAAGGAGTGAATTTCATAGTATAGGCCACTGCTGGCAAACCATTTAGAGCTTTAAATGATAAAGAAAGAGCTAACTGCAGCACATGTGCCATAGGTTTGCCACCACTGGTACAGGTATTATACCTCAATTTGTTTTTTAAAAAAAGTTAAGACTATGCTCACTTCGGCAGCACGCACATATACCAAAAAGTTAAGATTATGCACTCCTACTAAGGAGAAAAAAAAATTTACATCTGAGAAAAAAAGCCTTTTGTTTACAATGTCCTCCTTAAAAGTAGTTAACTATCTTAAGTATGTAAGTGCCTACTACAGATCAGGTACCACGTTGGGTATAATGAAAAGGGCCAGGAGACTACCACAGAAGCTGTCCTACTAGAGGGTGGAAAGGCCCCGGCAACTCACTGAATTACTGTTATGATAAGAACTAGGAAGAAAAAGTATAAAGGTAAGAATGAACCAGTCAAGAAAGATGGAAGATATAGAAGATGAACAGGATTCCAAAAAGAACAGAGCACATCTAAGAACAAGTACCCCTCAGCCCATGTAAGACTCAACAATGTAATGCCTACAGGACATGGATGTGGATGCCAGGCAACTGATAACTGGTTCCCATTCACCAAAGAGGCTCACCTGGCCATTTCATTAACCTTGAAATAAAATGAAATAAAATGACCAAGTTTTATGTAAACAAATGTTTTTCATCACACAGCATTAGGTGATGTTTTAGTGTACCCAAAAACATTCACATATATTACTCTTATAATAAGGAACCTATACATAGTTGTTATGCTGCAAAAACTATATACATTTAAGTTTCTGGGTATTAATTATGACTGCACCAAAATGACAGGGCATGTACAAATCCAAATACACAAAGGGGCTCATTTTTGGCTCATGGATGTTATAAATAAATATATCAACAAAAAAAGTGGGGAGGAGGTCTTTTTGAAACAGTTTCACTATGCAGTTCAGGCTGGCCTCAAACTCACAGCAATCTTCCTGCCTCAACCTCCCAGGTGCTGGGATTACAGGCCATCACCACTGCGCCCAGCTAAACAAATACAATTTAATAGCCTGGGAAAAACCTATATTGGGGGGGTTAGAAAACTACAGTCTGTAAATCAAATCTGGCTTACCTCCTCTTTTTGTAAGTATAGAACATGGTTATACACTTTTATTTATATACAGAATTTCTCTGCTTTTACAGCACAGTAGAAGAGTTAAATAGTTTCAAGGGAGACCTTATGGCCAGTAAAGCTAAAATACTTAACTACCTGGCTCTTCACCCAAAAACCTGCCAGCCAGGAATGGTGGTGCGTGTCTACAATCCTAGCACTCTTGAGAGGCTGAGGTAGGAGACCAGGGCTACACACAAGGCAGGTCTAGACCACACAGTAAAACCCTGTCTCAAAAAGGGGGGTGGGGGAGGCATTCTAGTTTTTTATATCTGATGCAATAATGATGATGGAAGACAGTTATATTTTTGGTCTAGGCTTTTATTTTTCCTAAAGGGAAGGCAAGTTATGGTAAATAGATCATGATAAGTAACTGCTAAGCTGAACTAGAAGACAGATGTCTTTGTGATTCAGAGTCACATAAAACATTTGCAGATATAAACAAAAGTAACAAGAAGAAACAAATCCAGACACACATTCAATGGCCAGGCATGGTGGTTCACACCTGTTAATCCCAGCACTGGGGAGGTTAAGGCAGGAGCATCACTGTGAGTTTGAGGTCAACCTGGAATATACAGTGAACTCAAGGTCAGTCTGAATTACACCATGAGATCCTGTCTCAAAAAAAGACCAAAAAAAAAAAAAAATCAGATACATATTCAAAATTATGGGGTTGCCAGATACAGTGGCACATGCCTATAATCCCAGCACTCAGGAGACTGACACAACAGGATCACAGTAAATTCCAGGCCAGCCTATGCTATATAGTGAGTTCAAAGCCACCCTGTGACACCTAGTGAGACCCTGTCTCAAATTAATTATTTTTTTAATTGTAGGAGGTTTTGAAGGAAGTATACCATACTTGTTATGGATTTGCATCAGAGAAACATCTGAAACATGAAACACAAAGTGAAATTGTTACCTACAATAATTGAATGTCATAGTGACTAGATTCAATGAAGACTTTGATAAGCTGATCTGTTACTGTAAGTTTCACCATAAACTGCTATAAAGGTTGGGAAGCAGAACCTTTCCATAGAGGACAATAAATTAAGAGCCATCATGATTTCAACAGAAAGCTCAAAACTGCCTAAACTGCACCATTAAACTCTTTTGATATAAACTCAAAAACCCACTGTACTGGGTTAAATAATGACCCCCTAGAAACTCAAGGCTACCCAGAACCTATGAATACGAATTTATTTAGTAATAATAGTTTGTAGATGGTATGCGGTCATACTAGATTAGGGTGGGTGCTAATTCTAAATGAGTCATGTCCTTAAAAGAGAGAAATGTGGACACAGAAATACACAAAGAGAGTAACATGTGACAACAAACACAGAGTTTGGAGATGTGTGTCTCCAAGTCGAGTGACACCAAATATTGCTAACAACCAAAAGAAGCTAGATGGACAAGATGGCACATGCCTGTAATAACAGCACTCTTAAAAGGTGAGGCAGGAGGATCATCAGAGTTTGAGGCCAGCCTGGGCTACACAGTGAGACCCTGTTTCAAATAAAAAGGAAAAGGAAAAGGAAGAGGAAGAGGAAGAGGAAGAGGAAGAGGAAGAGGAAGAAGAAGAAGAAGAAGAAGAAGAAGAAGAGAAAAGAAAAGAAAAGAAAAGAAAAGAAAAGAAAAGAAAAGAAAAGAAAAGAAAAAGGAAAAGGAAAAGGAAAAGGAAAAAGAAAGGGGAGAGGAGGAGAAGGGAAGAGGAAAAGGGGGGAGAGGGAAAGAAGCTAGGAGACAGCATAGAATACATTCTTCTTGAGCCCAAGAAGGAACCAAGCCTGCCAACACCATGATTTCAGATTTCTGACTCCTAGAACCACGAGAGGATAAATTTCTATTGTTTTTAAACCACCAAATTTGTTCTAAGTAATTAACATTACAGGAGCCTTAGGAAACTAATATACCCACCTCATTCACATTACAAAGTTTTAATAATTTCACCATTTGTTAGTATTAGGTATACTTATCTTCAGCCCTAAAATTGAGAAAAATATTCACTAAATAAAGTTCTAATAAAATTTTTACTTCAAAAATTCAGAACAAATGGAAATGTCCAGCCCTTTCTGGGTACTATTTACAGGGATGAATTTGACATGAGACTGTATTGGACTGTGTGCTTTGCTGTCAGGAACCAGAGAACCATTAAGGTTTTCCTAAAGGCCAATAACAGCTGTCCATAATAGCTACACGATTCACCTTTGCTGAAACCCCATGGCTTCAAAAACCTACATCTTTGTTTTAAGTCTTCCTGTTGGAACACAAGTCTAACACAAAACTACAGGTTTCAAGTTTATCGGTCAGTCATGCTTTAGTAGCACATGCACAGAGGATCACAAGTTCAAGAGCACCCTGGGCATATACTTAAGATAATCTCAAGAAAAATAACTAAATAATTAAATAAGGTGGGAGGAGGTGGAACGTGGGAGAGGAGGAGGAAGAAGTAAAAGAGAAAAAAGAGGAGAGGAAAGGTATTTATCTTTCACATTTAAAGTCTTCAAACTTGGAGCAATTATGATAATTTTTCCAATGGTAATTACTGGCAAGCTGAGAATTAATAATCAATTTATCTTTTATCAATTCCAAATTTCTCAGAACATGATTTCTCCTTGGAAGCCTAGTTTCCCACCCCCACAACCCGTGACAGGGTCTCACTACCTACTCCAGGCTGGCCTTGAACTCACAAGTGATCCTCCTTCTTCGGGTTGAAGTTAAACCAATACAAGCACAGTTGGTTTAACAAACCAATGTGATATAATGGAACATTTTCTAGACTACTTTGAAAGTAATGACTATTACCAGGTTAGATATTTTTCCATTTTACTATCCCCATATGCTTGGTATGAACTAAAAAGGGAGGTATCACATAGGATGAAAGGTAAACTGCCCCATTTTTTTCCTTGCAAGTTGTATTACTATGTTTCTAACTTAACTATCTCTTGAAATAGCCAACAGATGTGAATTCACACTCTGCAAAGATATACAATATTCTTTTATAAGCAACTCTCCTGATTAAAAAGTTACCAAACAACTTACAAGTATCAGAACAATAATACTGATCACAGAAGTCCCCTTCAAAGATTCCTTTGCAGGGAATGGGGATGAAGCTCAGTAGCAAAATGCAGGACTGGATTCCTTTCCCAGGGCCTTGGTAAAAAGATGAATTTTTCAGAAAAGCCTTCCTCTCCTTATATAAAAAATGATCTTAACCTACCTTGTTTTCGAACATCTTCTACAGCAGCCACAAGCTCCTCCTTGAGAAACTGACTCTCCTTTGCAATTTTATCCCCCTTCTCCAAAAAATTCTCAGTTGCTTGTTCAACAGATGCAGCCAAAACATGGGCCTTCTTAGAACGACCTCTCTTTTTATTAGAGGGCCCCTTGCTATTGGTGTTGACCAGAGTTGTAACCTAAAAGTTTAATTTAAAAAATAAACAGTAGTAATTCAAAATGAAAATAAAAGAATAACATCTTTAAAGACAATAAAAATAAGTTATTCCTAAGGAAATGAGACATCACATTTAAAAGATTCTGCTAAGCATTAAATAAAATATCCATATTTAAGATACATAATAATGATATCCTAGGTTCCAAAATAATTTAGCTTTCTCAATATGTAAGAAAAATAATATTTAATTCCTTAAATATCATTGATGCTTTTAGTTTGATTTTACAAATTTAAAAATGATTAGAAACAAATTAAATGCCTATTATATGTTACCAAGACGTTTCAAAAAGATGTTAACCATGACCTTAGAGATTAAAAGTCACACTTTGTTACTGGTAATAACACGAGACATTAGGGTAGACAAAGCCTGCATGTGGACTTCCTGCAAGAACTCAAGCAAGTTTTCAATAGGATGGCCTAGACCTGACCTCGGTCTGAGGTATGGGACCTCAGCATCACCTCTCAGGACCCATATGTAGAAGTTCTCACAGGTTTCCTCAAGATCTGTACAGTATAAAAGAACACAGATGCCAACAAGAGCTTGCTATCATGGTTTTCCTCACAAAAGCCTGCCCTGCTTCCTCTAGGGTACAGTTTCATCTTGCTTTTCCCTCTTTTACTCATCCCAGGCTACTCTGTAGAACCAGTTTCTCTCTCTCCCTTCATTTTTACTTTTTCAAATAAACTTTGGCACTGCTTTTTGCTCATTTCATTCAATTCTTTGAGACAAGACCAACCTGGAATTTAACTCCAGAAGGAGAAGCGAGTGACCCAGAACCTAACAATATTTATTTGGTGACATACTTTTAGCTCCATGATTACACCATCAATCTTTGCAAGACATTTTAAGATAACTTGCTTCTGCAGTATTTGTTCAGGTTAGTCACACGACTCTTAGCAATTAATTAGTAAAGGCCCTTAATAAAGAAAAGGATGATTGCCCAAAGAGGCCTACTGTGATGGTACTTTAGGTCTTAGAATATTAACCATCATTAATAAACATAATACCAGATGATCTGTAGGTTGAAGATGATTAAAGATTTGTTATAGTGTACATCTGCCAAATAAAAGACCTACTGAGGGCTTAAGAAAGTACACATTCCAGAGTCTTAACTACATACTCCTACGTATAGATATATAAAGTACTAGTTTATATTTGAGTTGGAATGCAATTTTTTAAAGACAGCAAGCATCAATAAATCTCTCCATCTTTCTCTTTCTCTCTCTCAAAAATTATGCCAAAACTAAAAATACAGTTATTTGTAACATTTAATAAATTCTATCACATTTATAACAAAGCATATCCAACCTACACCTTCAAACTGAATTACCTACTAGTTAAAGTCTACACTATGAAAAGGACATTAGGCTGAGTAAAGAACCTTAACAATTAAATGGTCCACGACCCAATTTTAGGTTTCCCCTCAAAGGAAGGATGAAATTATCTGCAAAAGGCAAACATTTGGGAAGCTGCACTACAAACTAACAACCTCTACTACAGACAATAAGACAGAATATGACAATAGCTATGCTCTAAATGATTAAATAAACCCATGTATCAATATGCAGTTACTAGTAGAACCAAATCATCTAAGTACTATCAATCTAAACTAAACCACTCAAATTAAGACTTTATGGTCTTGTGTTGTAACCCAACCCAGGCCTATTGCTACAGAATTGTGTTATGACTACTATGTATTTGTGTTTACAAATTCTTACCTGTGTAACAAGAGGCTCCAATAGTCTTTCAACCGCCAGGGTCCTGATCTCTAGACTTTTGGGGTCCCATTTGAAGTTTATGTTGCCAGTGTGGACAGCAGTCATTTCTAAGACAGAAACAAAAATCCAAAGTCATGGAAACATCAAAAACAACGTGAACTACATAACAAATCTTCTCAGACTTAAAAATTTTTACACCAGGAGAGCTATAGTCTCCACAAAATGAAATCATTCTAACTACCCTGCATATGAGGACCTAGCAACTATTACAACCTCTTACACTTAATTTCAAATTTACACTAAGAATACTATAGGAAGGGCATTCTCAAGCACACAAAACTTTTCCCTTTGGCCTTCCAGCTTTTCCATACAACATAAAAGGTTAAAGTGGATGAAGGGTTTCTTTGGAAGATCCTAATTTTTTCTTATTCCACAACACTCAAACTATAGTACATTACTGCCTAAAAGATATCTCACGTAATTTTTTATCTATTTTTAGAGTATCTTATTTCTATTAAAACATAATGCTTAAGTCTGCTGCCCTATGTAGTTATATATCTATACTATATCACTCAGTGCCAGAAAAAATGTTAAGCCATACATACTTAATCAAGTATCTAATTCAAAAGAAACTTCTATTTGGGGGCGCAGGGCGAGCGTCACTGAAATCATGATTGAAACCAGATCCTTTGCTCTGACTTATGTCAGGGTCTTGCTAAATTGCCCAGCTAGGCTTGAATTTGCAATCCTCCTTAGTATTGCATAGGATTAAGACTACAGAAGGGAAGGGGATGCTCAACAGCATGGCATATGACATATGCCTGTAAACCCAGCTATGTGAGAAGCTGAGACAGGAAGAAGACTTGAGTCCAGCAATTTAAGACCAGTCTGGGTATGTAACAGGACAAAGAAGGGGATCAGGGGACAGGGAAGCAAAATGCAGGGGGTGGGGGGAATACAAAGAGGAAGAAAGAGACTGTTACTATCTGTAACTCAATAAATGAATGAATCAGTGAATGTTTATGGACCATGATGGTGGAACCGCAAAAGAAAAAAAACCGAAGTAGGGAAGGACTACCTTTTATCATGAATGTAGAAGAATTAGAAATGATCATTTTGCAACCCTCAGTCTAGTAACTAAGTCAGGAAAACATTATTAATGAATGTCAAAATCATTGGGTAAAAAGGCTGTTTGGGGACCAAGTTATTTGTAAGACTTTAAACAACTTTTCTTGTGTTTGTATTACCTGACTGGTTACTTAGTAACAATGGGTTAAGTCTGAATGTTGATTTAGTCAGTCACTTTAAATAAAGCTTAGCATTGCTGAAAAAGGAACACAATGTATGTTTCCCTATATATAATATGAAGTATCCTTTATCATAAAGTAGTCCTTGTTTTTAAAAATGTTTTAAATGAAAAAAATGTTTTAAATTTGTAATCTGAATCTAATTAAAATTCTACATGGAGATATGAAACTTTTTTTTTAATCCCATGGATTAATCCTTTGTCAGTCTCATAAAGCCTACACATCAGCATTATTCAATTAAAATAAAACATAAGCCATATATGTAATTTAAAATTTTGTAACAGTCACATTAAAAAAGTATAAAGAGCTGGGAATTTAGTTCAGTGGCATAAGTGCCTGCCTGGCAAGCGCTAAGTCATCAGTTCAATCCCCGGTACAAAAAAAAAGTATAAAGAAATTGGTGAGTTTATTTAACCAAACATATCCAAATTATTATTCCAATATATAACCAATATTTTTAAAACTTAAGAGACTGGCCCTGAAGTAAGGCCAGCAGACTGCTGTAGCTGCTGGTTTCAAACAGGAGCCTAAAGAGAATTCTTTTTGTGGTCTGTTGGCCATTTCAGAACTTTTGAAATGTAATGGTCAATTCATCAGAAAGAAATAGCAGGTGAGTATGGTGGACTTAAGGGGGCCTGCAGAGGAGAGAACCCTGGTGCGTCGGGACCTGCACCATGCGGTTGACTCAGGGTGCTGGGAGAACAAGGAGCTCCTTCCCTCTCTGGGGGGTGGCTGTGAGTGTGGCACTTTCGGCCGCCCAAAGGAGAGAGACCCTGGCATGTCGGGACCTGCATCATGCAGTTGACTCGGGGTGCCGGGAGAACAAGGAACTCCTCCCCTCTGGGGGGGGGGGCAGCTGTGATCCTGCCGGTGTTCGGGCTGAGAATCAGACATCTTATGTCGTCCTGTCCCCTGTTCCATGCCCCCCCCCAGCAAGTGGGAGCCAGTTAACTACACATCTGGTGAAAAGATTGGCTATGGTACTTAGTATGAGCTCCCCATAAGCAAAGATATGGATAACCATTTGGAAGAAAACAAGAGACAATATGACAGATAGCGAAGATCCCTGGTTGTCTAGCTTTGAAATGTATGCTTTCTTATGTCCCTTTCTATTCTGTTTTGTTGTGTTTAATTTTACCCCCCTTAAATTTAGAAAATATATATAAAAAAAGAGGGGAAAAGAAAGTGCTCTAAAGGATATAACTGCATGTATGTTTAAGTGTGTAAGATAGATGACCACATTACTGTTTTTGTTACATTGTTGAGCAGAACTGTTAATAGTCTCACTGTTTGAATGTCTACTTTGTATGCTTTAATTTTGTAACTTGAACAATTATTTCCAATGATGACAGTATGTAACTTATCAAGTGGTGATTTCTTAGTGTTTTTGTTGTTGTTTTGTTGTTGTTCTTTCATTTTTTTGCCTTTGGAATTCTGTATTGTTGTTACCCTTTTTCTGTGTTGTTTGGTTGTTTTCTTTTTTGTTTTTTCTCTTTAAATAAATTTTTTTTAAAAATTAAAAAAAAACCAAGAGATTTTCCTAAGCACTAAGCATTCAAATGATTGTATATATCTCTAAGTTATAGCACATCTCAATTAGGACAAGCCAATTTCAAGTACTCAGTCGTCAACTAGTGATAACTGGACAGTGCAGATATTAAACCCTTTTTCAGAATGTCTGTCTCTGTCACAAAAGTAACTAAGACAAATACTACAAGTCTGAAATGAACTGAAATATACTTCAAAAAAGAGGCATGGAAGCTTATGCCTGGAGAAAATGAAGCAAGAGGATTATGAGTTTGAGGCCAGTCTGGATTATACAGTGAGACTCTGCCTCAAAAAGCAAACACAAAAAGGGCTACCAAAAAGAAAGCTAAAAGATAGTTATAAACTATTTTTCAAATATATAATATATGCCGCCAGTCTGTAATCCCAGCACTCAGGAGGCTGAGGGGGGATTGTTGTCAATTTGAGACCAGCCTGGGCTACGAAGTAAACTCAAGGCCAGCCTAAACTGCATAGTGAGATACTGTCTCAAAAAGATTCCCCCCTCCAAAAAACTGTGTGTGTGTGTGTGTGTGTGTGTGTGTGTGTGTGTGTGTGATACAGTAATATGTGCTCCCTTATTAAAACAAATAAAATCTGGCAAGAGGCCTGATAGCTACTTCAAAGTAAAAATGAACATTGTAATGGCTGATACACTGTGTCAACTTGAGAAGTTTAAAAGCTTAAGTGACTCAGCAATTCTACATTATAGAATGTAGAGGACCCACCCTAGGGTGGGTATCTTGCTTACAATGTAAGGGAGGAAAAGAAGTTTTCTCTACCTCTTTTTGTTCTGGTTGCTTTTGCTGTCTTATGCTCCATGAACAGTTTCCCTTAACCCATGGCACCCTGCCCTGAAGCCAGCTGATTATAGACTGAAACTTCCATAAACTGTGAGCTAAATAAACCTGTCCCCTTTAACTTTGGATGTCAGATACTTTGTCTCAGCAATGAAAGAAAGGTAATTAAGACAAATATGAACTATATTTTCATATTGTCTTAATTTGGATTTCTCTAATGGCCAGCAATGTTGAACATTTTTTCATGTATTTACTGCCATCTGTACTTCTGAGAAGTGTCTATTCATTCCAGTTGCCCATTTTTAATTAGGTTGTTTATTTGGGGCAGTCTAATTTTTTTAGTTCTTTATACAGTCTATCATCAAAAAATCAAATAACAAATGCTGGCAAGGATGCATAGAAAAAGGACCCTTCTTCAATGTTGGAAGGAACATAATCTAGCACAATCACTATGGAAATCAGTACAAAGACTCCTCACAAAACTAAAAATAGAAATTCCATTTGACCCAACTATGCCCTTTCTAGACACCTTCCCCAAAGAGTTGACAACATCGTATTACAGCAACATATACCCATGTTTATAGCAACATAATTCATAATAGTTATATCTTGAAAGCAGCCTAAATGTCCATCAACAGATGAATGAAGAAAATGTGGTATTTATACACAATAGACTACTACTCTGTTATAAAGGACAAACTTGAGACATTTGTAAAAATAAAATAGAGGTACCCTGAGACCATACTGTTAAGTGAAATCAATTAGCCACTCAAGCTTAAAAATTGCAAAATATAAATAAAGAGTAAAACAAAACATATAAAGAACAAAATAAAAGATAGGCCAGGTATGGTGGTTCACACCTGTAGTCCCAGCAGTAGGGAGGTTGAGGCAAGAGGATTGCTCCAAGTTCAAGGTAAGCCTGGGCTACATAATGCTAGTTTAACTATATACCAAAACTCTGTCTCAAGTTCGATCCCTGGTTCCACACACACACAAAAAAAACTATTGTCTCAAAAAAAATACCAAAATAGCCAGGCATGGTGGCACATACTCTAATCCCAGCGCTCCAAGCCATTGAAGCAGGGGGACTGCCAGGAGTTCAAGGCCAGCCTGAACTACACAATAAGAGTCTGTCTCAAGCAAACAAAAAAGTTAAATATATATAACAAAAAGTAGGGAGATAGAGCTTTCTCAAAGGTGCTCAAGAGATGAGAGAAAGAAATGAGGATGAAAAAGGAACTGAGACATTATGAGATGTACATGCACTTAATCTCCATAAGAAATGTAATCATTATGTAATGTAAACATGTACTAATTTTTTAAAAATTTTAAATGACTATTTTTAAGAGATACATGTTATTGAGAATATCCTCATCAGTGAAATAAACAAGACTCACATCAGTAAATATCACATTGTCTCTCTAGTATAAAAAATAGTAAGAACTGACAGAATAATGGGATCCAAAAAGTATAATAGATATTGTAAAAGTAAAAGGGGAGGAAAATGCTCTAAAGGATATACCGGTATGTATAGTGTGTAAGATAGATGACCATATTACTAAATTTCTGTTAGATCATTGAACAGAAGAGTTTGCACTGTCAATGTTTGAGTGTCTAGCCATTTTTTATGCTTTGATTTTGTAACTTTAACAACTATTGTTAAGATAACAATATGTGGGCTGGGGAATTATTTCAGTGGCATAAGTGCCTGCTTTGCAGGCGCAATGTTGTGAGTTCAATCCCTGGTACTGCAAAAAAAAAAAAAAAAAAAACAGAAAAAAAAGACAATATGTAGTATATCAACTAGCGATTTTATAATGTTAAATTTTTTTGAATTCTGTATTCTACTTTTTTCTCGTTTTTTTCTATTTTGTTTTAATTTTCTTTTCTTTAAATAAAATTTAAAAAAAGAGATACCTGTTAAAATATTTAGAGGTGAAATGTCACAATGTCTGCAACTTGTGTTCGATAAAAGTAAAAATGTATGTATCAAGGAATTAGTCAATCCAGGAATGGTGGCATGCACCTACAGCCCTAGGTACTCCAAAGGCTGAAACAGGATAACAAGCCTAACAGTTCAAGACAACCTGGGTAACACAGAGAAATCCCATGTCAAAAGAAAAACAGAAATTATGAAAAGCTATCTATAACTGTTATGTCTAGGTGAAGGACATATGGGTGGACATTCACACCATCTTTTAACTTCTTTGAATATCTGAAAATTCATTTTTAAAAATGGAGGAAATGTTGCAAAAGTTCATGGGAAATGTTCACAATACACACCGCTGAATCTGGAAAGTCATTTCAAAACTATCTGAAGTATAACTGCAAGAAAAAAAGAACTTGAATGCATACGCTAAAATATTAGCTGTGAGGTTATCTGTAAATGTTGAGGATAACCCATTATGGACTTTCTTTTCCACAACTGATTTTCCTTTGTGTGTTGTGGGTGGGAGGGTATGCATGGTAGTAGGTATTGAATTCAGGGTCATTATGCTGAACTACATACAACTTTTTTTTAAGACAAGGTCTCATTTAGTTGCCCAGATTGAGCTCAAACCTAATCTTACTGCTTTACTCCTCTAGAGTGCTCAGATTATAGGCATGCACCACCATATCCAATTTTTTGTTGTTCTTCTTTTGTTGTAGTTTTGCTACATAATCCAGACTGGCCCTAAACTCCTGTTTCAGCCTCCTAGAACCAGGAGTACAGGCATTTGCCATAGCACTTAGCTCCTTAACTATATTTTCTGACATTACAAAATTACAGAAGTATTTAAGAAAATTATTTTATAGTTATAAAGTAAGTATTTTACAAGATATAAAGAAGACAACAGAATCAAAAGACATGCCACTTTGTACTTGTTTCCCATTTATAAAATGACTATCACCTCAATACATCATGACATCTCACCTCTAAATATTTTAACACGTATCTCTTAAAAAGTCATATAAAATTTTTAAAATTCCTTCAGGAGGCTTTTACAGATTAAGACTGTGATTCACTGATTAATGAATGTATAACTCCATGTTAATATGAATAAAGGAAAACTTTTTCCAAACACAAAACCAACCCATAAATGTAGAAGGAATACGTACCTGGAAAAATTACCATTTATGAATCATTATAAAGGCAAAAATAAAGGCTTAAATTTAATGAAAAACTAAATACTTAAGGCAATATCATAGTAACTCCCATTAGCTTTACTTATCTATGAAAAAATGTAGAAAAAACTTTACAATCTAGATATCTGGCACATAATGCAGTTTCTGGGAAATTTTTTTTTACTGAAGGTGGGCAAATTTGAGCTCTACACTCATTGCCACTTATGTCAGTCCTGTACTTTGGTCTTTAAAGTTTACTTGTCCACTATGGTACAACCCAGGTCAGTAAACTTTAACAGATGGAATGTAACAAATGTCATCAAATGTTACAGATAAGACATTTCAGAATAAATTACCCCACCACCACCACCTTTCCCACCCCTTCCTTTCACAGGCACTGCTTAACAGAAATGACAGGAAGAACCTCTCAGGATTGTAGGAGGAGAGAGCCAAGAAGTAGTAACAAGTAAAGATAAGTACAAGCAGACATTTAGGTACCGTTTGTCGTTTGTCTTTGTTTTGCTTTGTTTTTGTTTCTTGAGACAGGGTCTGGCTAATCAGTTTAGGCTATCCTTAAACTCTCAAGGTAGCCCAGGCTGGCCTCAAACTCATGTTAATCCTTCTGTCTCAGCCTCCTGAGAGCTAGGATTATAGGTGTGTGCCACCACATCTGGCCTGTCTTTAATATGGGGGGGGGGGTTACCAGGGATCGAACTCATGACCATGCACTTGCAGGGCAGACACTTATGCCGCTGAGCTAAACCCGCGGCCCCATGTCTTTAATTATTAAGCAAGCATAACATATAGCAACAATCTGCTTTCCCAAGGAAATACATACTTTTTCCCCCCTTAAATAAGAAGGCTTCTTTTGTTTTCCTAATTTTGATGCTCTGGGTTTAAAAAAATTTCAGGGGGAGGGGGCAATGCTAGGAATTGAACAAGCAAATGCTAGGCACATTTTTTACTACTGAACTACACCCCCAGCAATACTTAACTTCTTCACAGAAGTGCAGAATATATGTATAATAATGAATTGCAAAAGACACCTGCCTCACCAGATGTGGCAGGGGTCTCCCAGGAAGAGCCAGGACTTGTGGCCAATTACCCATGAACTCCAGGCAATCATCACACAGAATCAGCGTTACTGGATCATCTGATTTTTCAAGAGAAGTCAAATAACAATTGTCACATAAATCTCCCATCTTTAATATTTCACTGCTGTGCAGGGAAGATGTATGGGTACTATGACTGCCATGTTGGCACCACTCCGCAACCTCTGAATAAGAAGATTCTCCCCCAAAGTCTCTTCTATTTCCATGCCAGCCCCTTCTGACACGTGGGCAGGGAGAAAAAAGCCAATGTTCTTCCCCTCTCCTCCTGCTCCTCCAACAAGCAACTGGTAGATCTAAAGAAACACAGGATGCTTGTAGTGTTTAGAGTTTCACCGACTGTCTAATCATCTATTCAGAGGATGACAATATGCAATGTAGCATATATAGAAGATCTCCTTCTGTGGTGGTGGCTGGTGTTAATACTCTATTATCTTGTTTCAAAATCTTGTACATTCTCATTGTTTTGTTTGGTTTTTATTCTGTATTATCTTGTTTGATTTTATTGTATTTGATGGCATGGGCAGCTATTTTGAAGATAACAACATATTTTTTTTTAAAAAAGATACAGTATGGTAGACATTTTGGACTTACTATTATCCTGTTTTGAAGTCTTATATTGCATTCATTGTTTTGTTTTTACTGGTTCTACTTGTTTGTTTTGTTTGATTTTACTATGTCTGAAGGTATGAGCAGCTATTTGGAACACAAGAGGCATTATAGTAACCATTGCTGATTTCCTATTGTTTTGTTTTGAAATCCTGTGTCACTTACACTGTCTTGTTTTGATTGGCTTTATTCTGTTTTATTTTGCTTCGTTTTATTCTCTGAAATAAAAATTTTTTTTAAAAGTCTCTTTTATTTCCAAAATCCCACATCCAGTAATCTCTGAGCTGCTGTCCTCCTCCCATAAAAATTTACCAGATTCAGTCCCCAAACTGATTGAAGCAAAGGATTCGATCTCTCACTTACATTGAAAAACTTGAAATACACTGACACTTGAAAACTGAGAACTCATTTATGTGTTTTTAAGACTTTCAATAACTGTGATGGAAGCAGACTACCTTATACATCATCTTCAATCAGAAACTCTGCCAAGAGTGACACTAAACATTATTAAATTATACTACAGAGCTAATACTACAGAGCTTATGATGACCCCCAACCCCAAAAGAATTTCAAAAAATAAAAGCCGAAAGCTTAAAATCTAAAGAGAATCAATTGTACTAAGAAAGAACACCACTTTCTAGTGAAAGTTTTTTTAGCAAGTTATTCTCTGACTTTGGACAACTGTCTGCACCTCTCCAGATCTTGGTTTTCTCATCTCATTGGTTTAAAATGGGAGAGTTTGAATTCAGGCCCTTCCAGGCCTGAAATTCCCAATGATATTTTCATTTATATTATCTCTCATCAGCTTTTGAATTAGTTTATTAAACGATTAATTTTCTCACGCTTAGTGGTTTTCCTAGGTATATTTTAAGTTTAAGGATGATTAAGCGTATGTTTTCGCTTCTTTATATTCCTTAAATTGCTGGCAAGGTACTTTATGCAGAGCAGACACAAGATTAGTTAAACTGAATTTATGAAACCTGTTTCAAAAATATTAATAAGCCGACCAAGAAAAAGCTTCTTCTTTAATCTTAGTCATATCTTTTGGTTCTCTACAATTAATGTTGGTTTAGAGTTGCTGAACAAATAACTTATAAAACTTGGCAGTTTCTAGCTTTCCAATTAACTTACAGAGCACTTCTTTGCAAGATCTATTACAAAACCTACTAGAGCTAGCCAACCTTAATGAATTACAGCAACTGTAAGTTTTTCCAGGAAAGATTATACTTAGTGGAACTAAATAAAAAGTTAAACTAGTTATTTAGTCTTCATTACCTTATAAATGGAGATCTTGGTTATAAAGCAAAGTATCACTATAAATTTTGAAAAGAACAGAAATGCAGTAGTTTGGCTAGTAATCTCTATGATAGAAAGTGAAATAGAAGCAACAGGGAGAAAATAAAAGCATAATTCCATCAGAACCAAGGAAGTTGACTGTTGGCAAACTGCCTCATTTATACAAAGAGTGACATACCTTCTCAAAAGACATAAAAAATTCATTTACAACAGAATGGCCACATCATTCTTAAAATGAATCTGCTTCAAAGCTTTTGGTTTACCTTACCATACTACTCAAAATCAATTTTAACAGCAAGATTATGTTGATGAAATTTTAGAATGGTTCATTTAAGTGCAAATCAGGAAATTTAGAATTATACATACCCAAAGCAATCTAACTATCATACTGCACAAGATCTGGCATTCTAGATTATTCAGTACTGTCATGGATATGCCAGAATATATCTGCATTTAATACAACTGTTGGAACCTCAACCCTCAAATCTGGTAACTGTCAAAAAAAATAGGGTAATTCTTATAACTAAGACTCAGTTTGGCAAAGTGGCATACACCTGTATTCCCAGCTACTCAAGAAACTAAAGCAGGAAGATCACTAGTTCAAGGTCAGCCTAGACAACACAGTGAAACCATCTCAGAATAACTTTTTTTTTTCTTTTTTGGCATTACTGGAAATTGAGTCCAAAACCACTGAGCTGTGTCCCCAGTTCTTTATTTTGAGACAGGTTCTAAGTTGCTTGGGCTGGCTGGAAATTGTAATCCTCCTGGCTCAGCATCCCAGTGTCAAAATAGCATTTTTTAAAGGGGCTGGGATGTAACTTAGCACTAGATTGCTTGCTAAGCATGCATAAGCCTCCTGGGTGCAAACCTCAGTCCTAGGGAGAAAAAATTTATACACATATAGGTCACATAAAAAGAAAACTTTTCCTCACAAAACTATAATCTATTTCTAATCACAATTACAATATTATCATCCAAAAGTGTTTTCAGTTTTGGTCAATACTGAGAGCTACAATATAATTAGAGCAAAAGTTTCCTATCTACTGGAGAGTAACCGGATTAAAAGAGACATCATCACCCTTTACATACATTTTATAACCGGCACTCATGGCACATAGTAAAAGCTGTTACTCTCCTTTCTATCGTCTGAATGGGTCTCAGGAGGTATACCCAAAGAGGTATACCTCAACTTGCCTGGAGTAGTTTCTTGACTTATTACACCAAACCATTTCAGGACACGTTCGTTGGATGCGTAGACAGACTGATTAAGCAGAAACACAGGACACATGGAAAGAGAAAATCTGTGTACTCAGATTTCCAGGAAAATAGTGGAGTGGTAAGCAACAACTCTCTCTCTCCAAGATAACAACTTGGAGAAGAAAAAAAAGAAGTAGATCCCCAGGAACCAGGAAGAATGTGACAGAAAGTTAAAACCTACAGAAAAACTGAACAAAGACTACAACACAGAAAACAGAAACAATCAATCTGTACTTCACCCCAGCACCTGGCTCATGGCTCACAGGAAAAGGAGACAGAATCTACAGAAACAAAGCCCTAAGGACTCCAAAGGGCTTCAGGGAGAAACTCAGCAGTGGAATAGAGAAGCAGGTGCTATAAACAGCAAAAAGCACAGGATTCTGCTCCCCTCCATGACCACCCCAACCCTCTGCCTGAGTCCTGTTACCAGGTTTGGGGATGCTACAGCCTCCTCCTGGAGGTGATGGGGGTTGGGGGTGTCCTAAACAAAGAAATGGATAAAACAAGTGAAACACAGAGCAAAGTTTTACATTTACTAACGATAGGAAGGAAAAACATATCCTGTAGAGTAAGTATGGGCACATTAAAAGAAGAAAAAGTTATCAGACCACTGTGAAAAAACACAGCTGTGGCTAACAGCTTAATGGTAGTCATCTTTTTTATTTCCCACACCTGAGGCTGACATCAGGTTTAGGCCGTCCAATCGAAAATCTGCTTGAAGTCAGGTGTGGCAGTGCACCCCTGCAATCTCAGCACTCAGGGGACTGAGGCAGGGTTGTTGTGAGTTTGGGGCCAGCCTGGGTTAAATAATGACTTCAAGGCCAACCTGAATTACTTAGAAAGACTTTGTCTCAAAAAAAAAAAAAAAACAAAAACAAAAAACTGTTGTTCTCACAAGAACTGAAGATAGCACTTCCTTTTTTATGAGTACCAAACTCACGACCTTGCGCTTGCCAGGCAGGCGCTTGTACCACTGAGGTAACTTCCCAGTTTGAAGACAGCACTTTCTAATTAGAACCAACTCTCTGCACATATCCTGGCACACCCACTAGCCCAGCCAGTTAGCCACGCCCTAATCTCCTGCCACACTTGACAGAGGACTGCTGGTGCCTCCAGTCCAAGCATCAGTCATATTCCCAGTGAGACTGCTCAGATGCCATTCAGAGGAAAGGCCCATTATTTGACTGGGGGGAAAGGAAGTGGGCGAGGACACAGAGGTTGGCTTCAAGTCAGGGATACCAACGTTTAGGTTTCCACAGTCAGGATAGACTGTGATCAGGTGGGAGAGAGACCCCCTGTGGGGTTGAAATTAAAGGCCACAGACCCCACCCCCATGCCCAGAGGCCAGGCTCAGCCTGAATTGCTCTAGTGTGTGTAGTGTTTTCAGTTTTGGGGTTTTTTTTTAATTGGGGGGGGTCTTTTTTTTCTTTGTTTTTTTTCCTTTCTTATTTACCAGTTTATTAGGATTTGGGGAATTTTTCTTTTTCTTTTTTTCCTCTCTTCTCTTTTAATTTTTCTCCCTTTTTCTCTTATTTTTACTTTTATTTTCCCAATATTTTTCTTGACTCTTGTTCTTTTATCTTGTTTCAGTTTTTTCTTTTATCCTTACCTAATTCTACAAACATCTTTCTACCCAGTAAGATCCTTTGAAGCACTTCGCTCTTCCTTCCATATCACCTAGTTTAATGTTTCAAAAATTTTCCCTTGTATTAGAGGGTTTCCAAACCCTTTAACAGTATAACAATAAAGCCTTATTAATCTTTTGATAGTTTATAAATTATTAAATTCTTTTCTACCATTGGCAGAGATATATCTGACTCATTCAATGTGTACCGACTGTAGGTGGATACAATTATGTTTGCACTATAATTGTGGACTTCTTCTCTAGGGTTAAAAGTAGTATATGATTGACTCATTAATATCCAAATTGTTTTGGACAAACCTGAGCAGGTATGTGAAGATAACACTATGTAACAAGCATGGTTAAATCCGTATCATCTTCTTTTGAAATCTTGTATCTCTATTGTTTTGCTGTTGTTCTTGTTGATGTTATTGCCGTTTAGCTTTGGTTGTTATGTTTGTTTGATTGTTTGATTGCCCTTTGACTTTGTGCTTTTTGCCCTTTAAAATAAAAAAAAATTTTAAAAATTTTTAAATCAAAGAAAAATTGTTTTGAGCAATACTACTGCAGCCAAATCATTTTGGACAATACCACTATTGCTTGATATTGTCAGGGTCTAATAACTGGTGCCATTTCTCTGTAAACCAACACTCAGATTACCTTTGTGACATCAAGCAGTGCTAGAATACTTTCCCCAGAGATCTTAGCTGTTAATTACACTACAACTTGCCCTGCCAAATTAATGGAGGAGGTCAGATCTTGGAGCTAAAGCACAGGACTATAGTTAGCTGTGCCCAAAGTACATCACTGAAAAGAAACTAAAGATATCTCTATACTAGCAACAAAGTCTTTAATAGCTCCACAAACAGCACAAAATAAAACAAAAATAAAAACATGAGAAGACAAGGCAACAAAATACCCCCCCTAAACTCCCAATTCCACCAAAGCCAATCTGGGGGGCTTTGAGCAGCAGAACAGCATAAACCACATGCCCAATGGGGCTAGGGATTTAGCTCAGCGGCATAAGTGCCTGCCTTGCAAGCGCTCGGTTGTGAATTCGATCCCCAGTACCAATTTAAAAAAAAAAAAAAAAAACTCAAAAAAAAAACCCACACACCCGAATTACTCAGGTCAATTGAGGAGGTTAGAAAACAGATCAAAGAGTTATTTAGCAATATCACAGAAAAGATAACTAAATAGATGATAGAAATAATAACCAAAAATGACCCAGCTTTCAGAAGACTCTAATAAAAAATCAGATGAACTTAAAATGACACAAAACAAAAATGATCAGTTTGGCAAAGAATCAGAGTCCATGAAAAGGTTTCAAACAGAAATCCAAGACATTAAAAATTATACTGAAAGTATGGGCACCAGAAGTGACCAGTGTGAGGCTAGAATTTTAGAACTAGAACACCATGATGCCTTCAAAGATGAACTACTCAACGACCCCTTAAAACCAACAAGAGAACAGGAAAACTGTATCCAACAGCTGCCAGATGATATAAAGACTAAGAGTAATTGGAATAAGTGAAAAATCAGAAGACAGCACAAATGATTAAAAAGTTTAGAGAAATACTGGCAGAAAATAACCTAATTACAGGAAAACGGAAAGAAAAAAAAAAAAACTACATGTAAGTGAGTTATGTAAGTGAGTTATGTAGAACTCCAAACAGTCACAACTATGAGAACCTCTTTGCACCACACTGTGCTTTAAGTATTGTAAGTCCTTCACAAGGACAAACTCTTAAGAATTGTTACAAAAAAGGCAATAAGGTAAACCTATTAGAAGTACAGCAGATTGCCAGGTATGGTACCTGTAATTCCAATATTTAGGAGGCTGAGGCAGGAGACTTGCCAAGAGTTTGAGGCCAGCCTAACTACATACCTTGTCTCAAAATTAAAATTAAAAAAAAAAAAAAAAGAAGTGACTCACGGCTGACTTCTCCACATAACCCTCAAAGGCCAGGAAGGCTTGAAGTGTTTCAAACACCAAAGACAACTTCCAACCCAACCGATGTATCCTGAAAAACTTCAAAATTGACAGTGATATAAGGTAATTTCCATGAATAAGAGCACCTCAAGAAATTCATGATCCCCAAGCCAGCATTACAAAAAATTCTCAAGCATGTATTAGAAAGAATGTATTAGAAAGAGACAATAAAACCAACAGTGCCAATTAAGTCAAGAATGAACGCACCTGACAGGATGAGTGGCTAAGCAAATAGCAACAACAAAATCAGCAACAGCAAAATAATGCAAGGACAGGAGTAAGTCGATACCTCTCAGTTAAAACTCAATGTGAAATGTCTTAATTCCTAAGTCAAAAGACATAGATTGACAGAACAGATCAAGAAACAAAAAGATACACCGTTTAGAAAAAACATTTAATT